>JABUQX010064998.1:5000-12500 GCA_015478945.1 Trachelipus rathkii
AATCAAAATAATCAAAATAAAAGAAGGAAGAATGAAATAAATATTCTTCGAGAAGAAATTGGAATGCTCACAATGCTACAGAAAGGGGAAATAACAATTAAAGCAGGGAAGAGAAAAGCACAAAATTTAGTAAATAGAGAAAGAATCAGAAATGGGAACAAATTAACACACCCTCTTGTGAGAAGAAAACTAACCTTAGTTGCAAAAGGAAAGAGATTGAAAAGGTAAAAAATGTGTGAAAAAGGAAATAAAAAAATACAAACTGTTTAAAGAAGATCAAGGTAAATTTTATAGAGAGTTACGAAACACTAAGATAACAGTTACTGATGCACCCCAGGCAGAGGAGGTCGAAGGATTTTGGAAAAATATATATGAGAACAATGTGTCGCATAATGTAGATGCTCAATGGTTGAGAAATATTAAAAATAACCCAGAAATAACATCTATTAGAAATATGGACTTTCAGAAAATTAGAATTAAAGAAGTAAAGGATTTAATCAAGGAGAATAATTATTGGATAGCACCTGGAATGGACAAGGTCCAGAACATTTGGCTAAAAAAACTAACATCATTAATCAAACCCCTAACAGAATGCTTAAATAACATAATGGATGGAAGAGTAGACATCCCGCACTGGTTCATAACGGGTGAAACAACTCTTATTCCAAAAAATGAAGAAACCAAAGATCCTAGCAAGTATAGACCTATAACATGCCTTCCCACAACGTACAAAGTGTTAACAGGAGTTCTAACCCAAAGATTATACAAACATGTAGAAAGTAACAACATCATTAGTGAAGAGCAAAAGGGATGTAGTAGACATACCTATGGTACAAAAGAACAGCTACTGATAAATAAAATGATAATTGAAAATAGTTGGAAAGGGCAAAAGAATCTGTGCATGACGTGGATTGACTACAGGAAAGCTTATGATAGTGTACCCCATTCATGGCTGAAGGAAATAATGAGCATCTACAAAGTTGATGGGAAAATCAAAAGATTCATTGAAAGGGTAATGGAAATGTGGAAAATTAATTTAAAGCTTCCACACGAGAAAGGAATTATGAAAATAAAAAATGTAAAAGTGAAAAGAGGGATTTTTCAAGGGGACTCCATGTCCCCCTTTTTATTTGTATTAGCCCTCAACCCCTTAAGTACTCTGATCAACAACTTAGAGAACGGGTACAGAATAAATAAAAGAACAGAGAAGAAAGAAAAGAGAATCTCTCATCTCTTCTACATGGATGATATAAAGCTGTATGCGCCAAGTAGAGGAGATGGTCAGTGATTTTTCATCGGATATCAGAATGGATTTTGGATTAGAAAAGTGTGCATTCCTAGTTATGAACAAAGGTAGAAAGATACATGCTGAAAACATCATGGTAAATAACGTGGAAATTAAAGAACTGGAACAGGAAGGAACTTACAAATACCTTGGAGTGGAGGAATCGGACAGGATTGAAACACAATTATGAAAGAGAGAATTAAAAAGGAATACATTTCAAGAGTGAAGAAAATATTAAAAACTGAATTAAAACCAAAAATCAAAATAGAGGCAATTAAGGTACTAGCAATGCCACTAATGAAATACAGCTTTGGAATTGTGGACTGGTACCAGCATGAAATAAATGCTCTAGACACGACAACAAGGAAACTCCTCCATGCACACAAAATAATTTACAAAAATCAGTGCACAGCTCGTATATACATCCCGAGAGATGAAGGAGGTATGGGAATGCCACACATAGATAGAACCCACAAAAATGAAATAGTAGGATTAGCAGAATATATAGAAGGAAAAGGAACTAAATTCATTGGATAGCTAAAAGAACACGAAGATAGTAAGGCTGCAACAGCTTCAATAGCAAAAAAGGCAATTGACTGCCTCCATGAATTTAACATCGATTTAAGAACACAGAATAGATGGAATGAGAAATATCTCAAGGAAAGTGCTAAAATTTTTAAGTAAACATAAAACAACAAGAAAGAAAGCCGATATTATAGAATTGGAAGAACACAGATAAAGAAAAATAAAGAAAAATCTATAGAAACAATTACAAGGGGATTTTTGAAATTGAATGACGAGAGAACTCTGATTACAGCTCAGGATTGGTGCCTAAGAACCAATTGGTTCAAAAAGCATATCGAAGGAGTCGATGGCTCTGATAAATGTAGGATGTGCGGGGAATTCGCAAAGACTGTGCCCCATATATTGTCCGGATGTGAGACTCTGCTACATATGGGACTATATACAGAAAGACACAATTCCATATGCAAACTCATTCATTATAGACTCTGCAAATTATATAATATTGATACCCCTAATAATCACTGGAATTATAAACCCCCTGCAATAGTTGATAATGACCATATCCAAATTCTTTATGATTTTGGCATACCCACTGACATATTTGTACCAAATAATAGACCGGATATTGTATTAATTAATAAACCAACAAGAAAATGTCAGTTAATAGAGGTTGGAGTCCCATATGATGGAAAAGTAGCCCTCTACGAAAGAGAGAAAGAAATAAAATACCAAAGATTACGATACACCATCAGAAGGATGTGGAAGATGGATGAGGTAGAGGTAGTGCCGGTGGTGGTAGGGTCTCTTGGAGCGGTGAAAACATCGCTAGTGACATATCTAGAAAAAATTCCTGCAAAAATCAGAACAAAGGAGGTGGCTATGGAAGCAATTAAAGGAAGCCTTAGCATAATAAGGTTAGTCCAAAGACTACGATATACCATCAGAAGGATGTGGGAAAAAGATCCCTGCAAAGATTGGAACAGAGGAGATAGCTATGGAACCAATTAAAGGAAGCCTTAGCGTATAAAGTTAGTCTTGGGGAGCTGAGTGTGCGGTGCTATGCCTTGACCCAAGGTTTGGGGACGGTGTAGCACCGAGAGTACCCTCAAAAGAGGTGTTTAAAAAAAAAATAAATATATTTATATATATAATATATCTATATGTTAAAAATTAAAAAGATACATGGTGAGAAGATAGAAAATACACCAGTTATGATATTCAGCAGCATTGCTACAAACATCAGAATATATATATATATAATAAATATTATATTATATATATATATTTCAATTAATTAAATAATAAGTTTTTAATATTAGCTATAAAATATAATAATTATATTTATTAAAAAAAAAATATAAATAAATATATATATATTATATATATATATATATATATATATATATATATATATATATATAATATATATATATATATATATATATATATATATATATATATATATATATATATATATATATTATATAAAAATATTTATATAAAAACAAACACATATATATATATTATATTATATAAATATATAAAATATAATCTCCCTTGCTGGGTTTCGAACCCGAACCGTCACTATTGATAAAGCAAGTGTGATACCACTTGACCAAAATGAGCTAAAAGGAAATCCACCATTTACTTCTGAAAGATTACTATCTTCCCAGAATAAGGCATGTCAGTACTTACTTAGACAGTGACCTTTGGCACATCTACCCGCTCACACTTGGGTCAAGGATCACAAAGGGATTGATTCCGGGAGAAATAGTATCAGTAACAAATTTAGAACTGCTAACACACACTCACAGTTCGTGATATGATAAGGAATTTAATCTTCCTTGCTGGGTTTCAAACAGAAGGCTCGCTGTTTCTAAAGCAAGTGTATTACCACTTGACCACGATGAGCTAAAAGGAAATTCAAAATTTACTTCCGAAGGATTATTATCTTCCTAGAATAAGGCATGCCAATGCTTAAACAGTGATGGCAAACCTCCCCGCTCACACTTGGTTCAAGGGTCACACCGGATTTGACTCAAGGAGAAATAGCATCAGTAACAAATTTAGAACTGTGATTGTGTTTTAGCAGTTCTAAATTTGATACTGAAACTATTTCTCCTTGAATTAAACAATGTGTGACCCTTGACCCGAGGGTGAGCGGGAAGGTCTGCCAAAGGTCACTGTCTAAATACTGACATACGTATTTTCTGGAGAAAATAGTAATTTTTTCAGTAAGTAAACTGCGTGGAGTTTCCTATTAGCTGCATCGTGGTCTAAGTGGTAACCACACTTGCTTTACAACAGCGAATGTTCGCGTTCAAAACCCAGCAGGGAGATTTAATACCTTATCATATCAACGAACTATAAGTGTGTGTCAGCGGTTCTAAATTTGTTACTTATATTATATATATATATATATTATATATATAATATATATAGTTAATTTTTTAATGTAAATTATTATATATTATATTATTATTATATATATATATATATTATGTATAATTATAATTATATATATATACAAATATATATATATTTTAGATTATATATTATATATTATATATATATATATATATATATATATATATATATATATATATATATATATATATATATATATATATAATATATATATATATATTATATATATATATATATATATATATATATATAGTAAAATAAGACAACGAAATATCCAAAGTTAATTTTTTAATGTAAATCCAACTAACTTTTAGATATTCTTTGATATAGGAAAGTTAATGAAAGTTGAAGATAGGGGAAAGATAGGAGAAAAATGCATGAAAACGAAAGTAAATATCACTTACCAACGGTACTATTTTTAAAGCAAGAAATTGAATAAACCTTGAATGGAAATTTATGTTAAGAGGGGTAAGATAAAATTTTTACAAATTTTTTCAATACAAAAAAAAATAAAAAAAAAAAAAAAAATAGAAAAGAGAAATAGTTTTAAAATGTAATAAAGATTTTAAGATTTTTTCCTTATAATAATTATTAAAATATGAAACAAATGAATGATATATTATAATTTGTTGCTGAAAAATTATTCTTGATAAAGATGTATTCTGCATAGTTATGACACACATACACACCTAAACACACTAACACAGCACACACACACACACACACCTAAACACACAACACACACCCCACACACACAAAACACAAACACACACATATATTTATATATATAGTATTTAATATTATATATATATATAATATATATATTATATTAATATATATATTATATATATAATAATATATATATATTATATATATATAATATATATATATATATAATATATATATATATATTATTATATATGTATATATACTTATTTAGTTATTTATACACATAATTCATATCTCGCATGGCTGTAAGTTAGTATTGGTGGATAACACTTAGTTTAAAATATTACCACAGATCATGAAAATAAGAGAAATGGTATTAGGGTTTTTCAGCCTTGCACCAGACGAAGAAGATTTTTCTTATTATATATATATAATAATTTATATATATATATATATATATATATATATAATATATATATATAATATAATATATATATATATTATATTATATATTATGTATATATATATATATATATATATATATATATATATATAATATTTATATATATATTATTAGTATATATCTATTATTATTATATTATATATTATATATAATATATAATTTATATATATTATATATAAAATCAGAAGCGACTCTTACACTCGGGCTGCATTTAGTTACGATAAAACTCTCTTGTTTTTTTTTGCGAAAATTGGTCATATGTATAATAATTATTTACTAATATATAAAAGATTATTTAAAATTTAACAAAATTTTATAAATCAATTATAAACGTGAAACTTCGGGCTTCTCAATAGCGAGAAGAAAATATTTTTAAGACTGTGTACACATTCTGTGAATTTAATTTTTTTACAAGTTGTTTTTTTTTCCTACCTAGGAATCTAATAAAACACTCGTTTAATTTAACAAAAAAATAATAAACTTTTATTAGTTCTTAATGCACATATTTCGGATAAAAATAATTATATATTTGAATGTATAACCTGAATTAGTAGTTTGCTTCTTCTTACTATAAATAAATAAATAACATAATAATTATTTTGTGACGAACAATATTTTGAAAAATTTAAACTAAACATATAGGTAAATAAAAATAATTAATATAAAAATATATTTAATAATTTAAACTAAATATATGGGCAAATAAAAATAATAGTAAAAATAATATATAAATACGTAAACTTATTACCCATAATGCTACTAAAGTTTATATAATAAAAAATATAAATAATAATAATATAAATATAACAATAACAATATAAAATAAATAAAAAATAACATACACTAATAAAATGATCTAATAACAATAAATATTAAT
Source organism: Trachelipus rathkii (assembly GCA_015478945.1). Lineage (NCBI taxonomy): Eukaryota > Metazoa > Arthropoda > Malacostraca > Isopoda > Trachelipodidae > Trachelipus > Trachelipus rathkii. The sequence goes on from JABUQX010064998.1 coordinate 11,247, forward strand.
AATACTAATAATAATAATATATAATATAATATATATTAATTATATAATAATTAATAATAATAATAATAATATAATAATAATAATAATTAATAATAATTAATAATATAATAATGATAATAAGAATGAAGAAGAAGAAGAAGAAGAAGAGAAGATTCGGTCTTCGCGCTAGATAACTTCTAAAAAAATGACGAATTCAAAGGTAGTAGAAGTAAAGCAGAGTATAGAAGAATGAAAGAAGAAATGTCAATAACAAAGGCGAGAAGTATTTCCACAAGAAGTAGAAGAAGAAGAAGATGAATTGAATAATAATAATAATATATATAAAATAATAATAATATAATAATATTAATAATAATAATAATATAATAATAATAAATATATAAAATAATAATAATAATAATAATAATAATATAAATAATAAATATAATAATATAATATAATGAATAATTATAATAATATAATATATATAATTATAATTATAATTGCAGAAGGAGAAGAAGAGAAGAAGAAGAAAGAAGAAGAGAAGAAAGAAAGAAGAAGAAGAAGAAGAAGAAGAGAAGAAGAAGAAGAAGAAGAAGAAAGAAGAAGAAGATGAGAAGAGAAGAATGAGAAGAAGAATGGAAGGTATGATAGAAGAAGAAGAAGAAGAAGAGAAGAAGAAGAAGAAAAGAAGAAGAAGAAGAAGAAGAAGAAGAAGAAGAAGAAGAAGAAGAAAAATACTACTACTACTACTACTACTACTGCTACTACTACTCACTTAATATATATAATATTATAATAAATAATATAATAATAATTAACTTAATATGATAATAATTAATAATAATAAATAATATAATAATACTATGTAATAATAATACTAATATAATAATAATATAATAATTATTTTTATAGTTTTTGATAATAATAAATAATGTGATAATATTTAATAATTAATAATATAATAATAATAATAATAATAATAATAATAATAATAATAATAATAATAATAATAATAATAATAATAATAATAATAATAATAATAATAATAATAATATATTAATACTATACCACTTTTTTTAATATAATAATAATATATTATAATATTAATTAATAAAATTAATAATAATAAATATTAATAATAATAATAATAATAATAATAATAATTGAATATACAATAATAATAATAATACAAGAAAAAAACTTAAAAAAAACCAATACAATATTATTGATATAATATATAATTCAATATAATAAAATATCTAAATAATACTT
>JABUQX010064998.1:17500-20000 GCA_015478945.1 Trachelipus rathkii
TAAATGTAGTTAAGCAGAACTTGCAAGTGCATGATTTTTTTAATGATAAGTTAATTAAAAGCAATAGTAGAAGAATTGGATAAACTGAAGGCAAGAGTTAACTAAGCCATAGCATATATAAGCAATTAAATGAAAGAGTAGTATGAGAGCCGAACCGGCAATAAAGCCAATTTTTTCCAAATTCTCATATACAAAGTAGTATGAGAGCAGTACTAGGGCAACGAAGTGAAAATATACCTATTCTAACTATAGGTGGAATACAAAGTAGTACGGGAACATTAAGCGGAAATATTTCGTGTAATAAAGGCGAACGGTATTTACTATTGCGATTTACAAAAGTCAACAGATTTCTATTACCTCTACTATTCGACATTTTAACTACGTCAGCATGGAGAGTCTGGAACTTTAAAGAAACCTCTTTATATCACCCATATTCAGGATAAATTGTACGAACTGTTTTATTTTATTTATTTATTTTTTTTTTTTGCAAGTTACACAAGAGTTTACCCCAACTTTCACATGCGAAATTTAAATTTTTAAATAACGAAAACAATTACCAGTTAAAATAATGATCTCTTAACGCGAGATGAATTTTTTCGTATGAAATTTAGTTATAACATCATGTATAAGATTTTATGGTATTATGGCCCTAGCGAATTTTTCTTTTTATATGGTAACTATTAAAGATATTTTCTTCTTTCTACTTGTAAATTCTTTACTAATTATTTTAAGTCCCGACTTTATTTCCTTTTATAAAAGTTTTCGAATATACTCGTCTGCTTTTTGTTCGCAACCTAGTTTTATGTAATAAATTTCGATATTAAATTTATTCAAGATTTCTCTTAAATATATATATATATATAATATATATTATATATATATATATATATATATATAATATATTATATATATATATATATATATATATATTTTATATTAGATATCTTTTTTATATATATATATATATATATATATATATATATAATATTATATATATATATATATATATATATATATATATATATATATATATATATAAATATAATATATATCTATATATATATATATATTATATCTATATATATATATATATATATATATAATATATATATATAATATTATATATATATAAGTTATATTATATATGTATATATATATATATATATTATATATATATATATATAATATTATATATATATATATCTATATAATATAATATCTATATATATATCATATTATATATTATAATATAATATATATATATTATTATATATATATATATACTATATATATATATAATTTTGAATTATGTAATGATATTGAAATGTTATGAAAAGAGGAAAATCTCTGGGAAAATTTTAATAACTTTCCTTCCCGAAAAGCAAATTTCATATTTCCTTAATTAAGTGTCAAAATTTTCCATTTCGAAAATTTAAAAAAAATATATATATATATAATTACTATTTTAAGAAATACTTCTTTCTACTTAAACGTGTTCCATTATTTTTTTAAAATTATTTTCCTTGTATAAGGTTTTTTTCTTTTGGAAACTATTCTACAACGTAATTAAGAAACCTTTTTAAATGTCAAAATTAGTTTGCCCTTTTTGAAAAACTTTATTTTTCGATACAACTTCTGCATTTGAAATGTGTGAATATTCTTTTTCAATACAGAAGCCATAAATCACTGTTATTATTATTATTATTATTATTATTATTATTATTATTATTATTATTATTATTATTATTATTATTATTATTATTATTATTATTATTATTATTATTATTATTATTATTATTATTATTATTATTATTATTATTATTATTATTATTATTATTATTTTATGTTTATTATTTTAATATTAGTTTTTATATTCTTAGTATTATCACTATTTATATATTATTATTATTATTATTATTATTATTATTATTATTATTATTATTATTAATTATTATTATTAGTTATTATTATTAGTTATTATTATTATTATTATTATTATTATTATTATTATTATTATTATTATTATTATTATTATTATTATTATTATTATTATTATTATTATTATTATTATTATATTATTATTATTATTATTATATTATTATTATTATTATTATTATTATTAATTTTACATAATGTGACTAATATTTTTATATTATTATATTATTATTATTATTATTATTATTATTATTATTATTATTATTATTATTTATTATTATTATTATTATTATTATTATTATTATTATTATTATTATTATTATAATTTCTATTTTCCTAAAATTTCCATATCTGCTGTAATATTTCAGTCAACTATCAAAGAAATTCTGCTTAATATTCAACTATTTCAACAAAATATTTTCAAATCATTTTTTATTTGTAGAAAAAAAAATCAAATATAGCAAAGAAATATGCAAAATTTACTTTATTTTATCACAAATATAAATCCCACTAATATGAAGCCAATCTTCTCGACAAAAAAAAAAGAAATGAAAGTCATATATAA
>JABUQX010064998.1:25000-36626 GCA_015478945.1 Trachelipus rathkii
TGACAATTTAGGTAGATGATTTTAGTAATTCATATAATTCTTCCAATTTTTTCTTAGAAATTTAATATTTTGTCCTTCCACTTTATATATATATATAATATATTTATAATATATATATATATATTATATATATAGTATATCATATATATATATATATATTATATATATATATATAATATTATATATATATAATATATATATAGTATATATACTATATATTATATATATATAATATATATTTATATATCTATCTATACATATATATATACTATATATATATAATATAATATATATATATATATATTATATTTATATATATATATATATATATATATATATATATATATATATACAGAAAGATTTTTTTTTGTCTCCCCCCGAAAAAAATCCTGGATTACCCACTGGGGGAGCATATACGTAGGGCACTGAGGAACAAAGAGGAAAGTGTGGCTATTTTTGTATATGTGGGGTGTGATGAAAACCAGTGTGTGTAGTTGGGGGGAGGTAGGTTTTCTGTATATAGAAAATTGTAATTGTTGTGTATTCCAGCTGATTAAAGTGTCTAAGAATGGGAGTGTGTTGTTTTGTGCTTGTTCAATGGTGAATTTTATATTATTGTTGATGCTATTGATGAATTCCAGAATGTCTAACGGATTAATGTGGGAGGGGATCGCCGCGAAGACGTCATCGACGTATCTGTACCAAGTTGTGTGGGTGAGAAAGGGTGTGGGAGGATGAAGTAGTGCTCCAAAAGCTCCATAAACAAATTGCTCAAAATGGGGGAGAGGGGGGAACCCATGCTCAGACCGGAATTTTGTTTGAAATATTAGGTGTTGAAGTGGAAAAAGTTTTTTTATTAGAGAAAAGGGGTGAGAGAGATTGACTTGATGCTGATTTAGGTACTGTTCGAGGGGAGTTATGGTAAGGGGGACGGGGACAGAGGTAAATAGTGATTTTACATCGAAACTGACAAATCTGTGTGATGTTGGGTCAATGTGGTTAACTTTTGAAATGAAATCAACTGTATTTATAATGTGGGAGGGTGATATTGTGCCTAAAAGTATTTTTAGTTTGTCCGCCAGCCATTTGGATAATCTATAGGTTGGGCTGTTGATGTTTGAGATTATGGGACGGAGGGGGTGTTCTGCTTATGGGTCTTGGGAACTCCGTAAAACTGTGAGATGGGTGGCATGTAGGAATTTAAGGCATTATATAGTTCAGGATAGGGTGATAAATATGGTTTTAAGGATTTATTGAGGCCTAATTTAGATTCCCGTAACATATGTTTTGGCCTTTACAGCCAGGGCTTTGCATTCATCAGAGCCACCGCTAGATTGCTAAGTCTTAAGTATAAAAAAAAATTAGTTAGAATTCTAGCTTAGTAGTTTTTTTTTACCACTAGGAGGGTTTATTTGAAGGAAAAGATATGACCGATACTATGGATTATCAATATAGTTTCAATAGGATTATCAACCCTTATAGTTCTTCCATACGTGAATAGAATTTTAAATTTATCCAGTCCTTCCTTGTTCAGATTAAACAATAAATTTTCTTTTTTTTTGGCTGCTTTTGAATCTTTTAATTTTTGATAGTGTAGTTAAAATATCTAGCAATTTATTCAGTAGTTTGGAATACTAATTAGGCAGATGACAGAGAGAAAGATAGACAGAGAGTATAATTAAATCAGCGTGAAATTGTCCTTTTTTAAAACGCGAACTTTAAATGCACACAATTTGTAATTATTTTAATATTAGCATTTTATTCTTAGTTCCTCGTTTTTCAAATTCTGAGTGTGTATGTGATCTTTAGTCTAAAACCGTCTAAAAATCTTTACAAAAAATTGAGAAAAAGTATTAAGAGCGTTGAAGAAACTCCTCAGAGTGTTGAAGGAGCGAGCCATTGAAGCATACATGAAGAATACTTGGCAATTGCGAAAATGAAGAAAAAGTGCCATTGAGCGAATAGAAAGAAAAGAGCTTATTGAAGGTAATATAAAAAAATGCACTGAGGTGCGTATATGAAGAAAAAGCGCCATTGAGCGTACATGAAGAAAGAGCCATTGGTCGTATATGAAAAAATACCTCTGAGCGTTAAAAAGATGGCCCAGAGCGTTAATTTGGTCTTATTTAAAGTTAAGTTGGAATAAGCTAAAATAATTTTCTTACACCACAAGTCAAACTCTAATAGAAAAATAGAATGACTTTCAATGACACCTTAATAATAACTGTATATTTAAGACAATGGTGATATAACTCGATAAAATTCTATAAATCTAAACAATTCAATGGTAGTTAATTAGAGGTTTCGGATCACATCTTATCTATAGGGAAATATGAACTTTGACACCTCCGTGGAGATTCTAAGGATCGGAAAGAAAAATGAAGATTGTAAATAAAGTATAAAACTCTGTGGTGGATGGATAAATGAAACTGTAGGAGATTTTAATATATGGTAAATAAGTTAAAATTATATCAAAATTATAAAATTCTTAATTTTAAATTATTAATTGTTTATTTATATATATATACTATATATATAGATATTTTTATTTGTTTAGCTTTTTATGTTTTTTTATAAATTATTATCATTAATATTTAAAATATATTTAAATTTTTTAAAAAAATAAATTAAATTAAAAAAACATTTAATAGTAATCTATAATTAATTATTAATATATATATATATATATAATATAAATAGGTATAAACTATTATTACTATACTATAATAACTATATATATATAAACTATAATACCACTAACTCGGAACGGAATGTAAAGGTACGGAGTCAACGGGGGATTGGCCTACTCAAAAACGTAAAATTTTAGTCGTTGCAATAAACAGATAAAGTTGGAGTCCGGTACTCCAACAGAGAAAAATTAAATAAATAAAAATATATATATTATATTTATTTATATAAATAACAATTATAAAAAATATTATAATATCGAAAATTACTATATATTATAAGCTACAATACTATAACCTTATCGCTTTATATAATTTAAGATAATACTATAAATTAATCTCATCCCTATTTATATAATATATATATAGTTTATAATATATATATTTTAATATTAAGATATAATATATTACTATTATTATATATATATAATAATAAATCAATTATTATATATATATATATTAATTATTATATATATATTATATTAAATATTATAAATATTGATATATTATACTATTAATATATTTAAATTAAATATACCTATATATATATATAATATAATATTAATAATATATTATATATAATATAGTATATATATAATATATAGTATACACTTAGATATACAATCTAATATATATATATATATATTAATATATATATTACTTATATATTAATTTATATATATATAATATATATATATATATATATATATAATATAATATATATCTAGTTATCTATCTATACCTATGAAATTTAATATATATTAAATGATATATATATATAATATATATGAGTAATATTTTTAGTAAAGGATACCATATATGATTTTTATTCAAAAATAGCACTATTAAGTAATAATTGTAGTAATAATAAGTATGATATATTATATATAATATATATATATATATATATATATATATCTATATTTATATACATATATAAATCGGCCCCTATAAGTAGTTATATACTATATATATATATATATTATAAATATTAGTATAATTATTATTACATATATATATTATTAATACTATATATTATATACCTATATATTATTATAATAATTATATAATATATATATAATTATTATATAATATATTATATATACTAAATCTATTAATAGAATATATTAAATATATACTATATATATATAGTATTAATATATATATATATACTTATATATATATTAATATATATATATATGAAATAGATTATTCGATGTATTGAATATGATAAATTAGTAACTATTCAAGTAAAGATACTATGTTAAATACGCATTGCAATAATAAGCTAATAGTGTTTTAAAAGTTAAATCAGTATTCTATAATAATAAGCTAATAATACTATATTACTAAGTTGTACCCTATATAAGCCTATATAATATATATTATATAATATATATCAATAATATATATGACTATATATATATTATATTTATATATATATATATTTATATTTATATATATATTATATATTTAATATATATATATACGTACGTATACTTTATATAATATCTATAAACTCGCGGTCAACATTTATATATGACAATCAACCCACGTATAAATTTATTGTATATAACCTTTTCATTATTTTTATAAAATTCAATGAAAGCTGGTTTTGATGTGTTATATAATTCTGGGTACATATAACTAAATAATATCGGGATGATGTGAGACTTTTATACACGTATGTTGACTTAGTTCAACTAATAGTAATTGATTAGTGAGTGAGAACGTTTAAACACATAACAGAGACAACAATACTACTATATAATTACGAAATCCAGAAATGATTAGACTTAGTTAACACAAATGCCAGAAACAAATGATAGACTAAAGACATCACAACTATACTAAAGAAATAAACTCCACTAATGTTTGTACAGTTTCGTAATTGGGTACTAATAACTTAATTATAATAGTATAATAAAGACTGGTCATAGCAATGGAAAAGAATACCGTCAGAGAAGTAAGCGATAACGTGCATATAGGAGTTATATCTAGATCAATATCTGTCGGAAGCAGGACCATTCTCTATATCTAGAGAACAATTGGTGGATCAGCATACTGGATAGTAAACCATATTCAATAATCAGTACGGTCAGCTCGAATCCTTACATCGGTTCAAGAGGAGACGGCAGCTTAACCTTATGAAGATATATATGGTCAAGAGTACCCGAGGTAGACGTCCCTAGAAGAGATAAATATAGACAGATATCCTCCGTTGGCAGTATGCTGTTTACTAGTAGAATACGAGATTCCCTTGCTTAATTGACATAAAAAGAACGATAAAAAGTATGATTACATTAAACTCATTAATGATCGCGCATCTCGAGCTAGTAGCTGAGTCCTGTCATCAAAACAGCACACTCTTATTAGTGCCTATAATCGTTCTAATTCGTTGAAATATTTTATAATTCAAACTAATTTACGAAATTTAACAACAACAACAATTACAGCTACATAAAATTTATTATACGAAGCAAAAATTATCTTGTACGAGAGTACGGATATTAACATAAGACGTCTGCATCGGCACTTCATATCTCCTGACCCACAAGTGAGTAGAGACATATTTCCGCATATGAATATTACCTGTTTACTTTGGGAGATAATTGCAGTTTTTTGTGATAAACTTCAATGAAGTCGGCAGTAAATGGAGTAAAATTTGCAGAAGAAAACATACGAACAAAAGTATCATGAGTCGACGGTTCACACTTACCAATTGGACCAGAGAAATGGACCGATCAAAGACCTGCAATATGTGGAGTCAACATATTAGTGTTCCCACGATTGAATGTAGAATAGGAAGCATAGTTCTTTTTCTCAATCTTTGCTTGCTGTAAGTTAAAATGTAAAACAACTACAAAGAGACTCTCTTATTGCGAGGAGATATCTCCTTCTGTGCTGATTTATGAGTTCATGTGGGGTTAGCAGGTGTTTTTTGATTTTATAAGTCACATATTGTTATGGGGTGTGCAACTCGCTTATAACGTCAAAAATTTTTAAAATTCGCGCAATATCGTGGCAGAGGAACGCTAGACGGATAAAATCTATGCGCGGAAGAAAGATCTCGCAAGGTATAACTCGTAGTGTCCCATTCCACAGCGCCTTCATCATGGAGAGAAGACAGAAGTGTTTCTGGTTCCAAAACGTAATTAGAGCTTTGGGTACTTACTCGGGCAACTGTATTATCTTTATAAACGTTTGGACATTTACAGTCACGCACTGCGCAAACCATATGTCGACAATTACGCTGGCTTATTACTCCATTTTCAATAAATCAAGTAACAGCCCTGTCAGCATCAATAATGGCACAGGGATTCATCGGTCCATTATAATAATTTTGGGACAGAACGGTACCTTCATAAAGAAGAGCCTATATGGTAAACAGGTAGAGATTCTTGAAACAGATACCATTATATATCCTTTTGGGAGCGATTCTTCTAGCAAGCTTCCGCACAATGATATCCATTGAAACAAATGTCGTTGGGATTGTTGGTAAGGTGTGTTCGTGCATCCTGCTAGAAGTGGGATTACAACTGAAATCAAAATCGTGCAAGTATAGCCGTCTTTAATACTAAACACGAGTCGCATTCTTTTGTGCTTGAGTCGGCGGTATTTTTACTACTAGGATACTTCAAAGTATAATGCTTAGCAAGGACGCTTTTGAGACAAACATTTCATTTATTTTTATTGAATCATATATTTTTTGATATATGGCAATACATTATTTTTTTCATTTTAATTTATATTTTGGTAACCAATTTTTTAATTAGTTCTGCTTGTCCGTAGTTTATTTGTGTTCTAAGAAATATCGTGTTAATGGGATACAATAATATATATCTACATAATTATTATTTACTATATATACCTATCATACATATAGTAATCCATTATTTCATAAAATCTATATATAACACTGCCAAAATAATCGCTTCGGAGGAAGTATTTATGGAGGGTAATCATAACTAGAGGGGTATAGCTACCAACCATTAATCTTAGGGAGTCACTACACCTTAATTATTATAGCTTACAGAAATTTATACTTTAAATTATCAACATTCTGAACTAATTGTTGAGAAATATTTTTTATCTATATTTTTGAGTTATGAATTAATAATAAGTAAATCATCCATATATATATCTAATCACTATTTTATATTTGTTTCCTTATTATGTACCATTAATAATCTTCTCCTAGATAAATATACTGTCGTATTACATTTACGGTTTAAATTATTAATACATTTATTTAACCCTCGTTGTAAATACTACTCTCTAGAGGCATACATTAATTAAACGCATTTAAAGCATAAGCTAATCATCCTGTAACGCATTTACCAATCATGAAGTGTTTAAAATTATATTTACCGGCGTACGATTAGCAAATTGAAAAATTTTGCACCCGCCAGGTGTATTTTAACTCTTATATGATATATATCCTATATATATAATATATATCATTAAATTATATTTTTAATAAATATAAAATATATATAAACATAAAAATATATAACTTAAAATGTCTGAAACTCCAACCAGGAGAATAATTATCCAATCTCATCATATATACAGTATTACTGGTACAATCACTCATTAAATATCACATAAATAAATAATATGTAAAATCTTTATTTTCTTTAGCTTTGTTCACGTTGTATGATATTTTATTGCATTCATTGTTATATTAAATATAAAAATGTTAATTAAATTTATAAATATTATTATATAAGATGTTATTTAATATTATACAGACTAAATAAACAATAATTAATATATGATATTAGGAAAGCTTTGGAGAAATATAACAAAGAGTTGAATGTAAAATTTATAAATAATACGATGTTTGTGTTTTTTTGGTAAGTAAATGAAAGTTAAATACATCCATGAAAAGTTACATAACGCATAGAGCTTTCAATATTAATTTCAAAACAAAAAAAAATTAGCAAATTTTTAATCTGTGGAGTTAATATAAAATATAATTGAAAAGGAAAAATTTAATTAACTAATCTCGATAAAAAGGATTGACCATCAACTTTCTAAAAAGCCAGTAAGGTGTAATTTGTATTTTAAACTCCTGTCAATATAGCACCTCTTTTATCTGACCCCATGTCACAGAGTCAAATAACAATAATATAATAAAAAAAAAGACTCTATGCAAAAATTACTAGATAACGTCATTTAGACAAATATTGAAAATGTAATATACCTGAAATTAGTTAAATTATGTTTTTTATATCAGAAATTCTGCAAAGATTTTATTATCAATAATATATTTTTGAATTTTTAATCAACCGTAAATTAAAAAATCGTTTGCGGCAAAATGATAACTTGTTCGTTTGGGAAAAAATAAGTTATTGAATTTTCCGTCAGTATTTTCATTCCATCAGAGGTAAACTTTTTCTTAAATACACCTTTTATATCTTACAAAGAATTTACTGTTATCATCTAATATATATATATAAAAATTATTATATTAATATATATTAATATAATTATATTATATAAATATATATATATAAATATTATATAATATATTATATATTATTTATAATATGATATAGCTGAAATTTTTTTAATTCTTTATATCTATTATATTCAATATATATATATGATATATATAGATATATCTTTTTAATACTATATTTATATAATATATATATATATATATATATATATATTATACTTATATATATATTATATATATTTTTATATATAATATTATATATATATTATATATATATGTAAATAAATAATATATAATTTAATCATATATAATATATATTATATAAATATATATATATATATTATATATATAATATACTATTAATATAATATATATATATATATATATATTATATTATACTATATATAATATATATATATATATATATAATATATATATAATATATATTATAATATATTATATATATATATAAATATATATATTATATAGTATATATATGGATATATGTGTGTTGTGCTTGTGAAGGTGTGTGTATATTTGACGGAAAACTTTGATTCAGACAAAAACCTAATAAAATCTTTTACTTTGCTAACCTGTAAAGTATTAATAATAACTAATATATAATAATTTGGTCTGAAGAAATCATACTCATTTTAAAAATCAACATTTTACAATAATAATAATCATCAATAATTATATAATAAAAATATTTACTTAAATTAACCAATACAATATTGGAATCATAAACATTTATTTTGCAGAACCCGTTCAATTTAATGCCTGTAATACGTTTTTCTTTGAAAGTCTGAATTGTAACTCTTTAAAGTTTTTGAACTAACTACATCTTAATGGGAGTAAGCTTGAATTGAGGGGAGAGAGGTGTGTGTGTGTGTGTGTGTGTTGTGTGTGTGTAAGTGGTGTGAAAGAGAGAAGAGAGGAGAGAGGAGAGAGAGGAGAAAGACGGGGGAGCAGAAGAGAAGAGAAGAGAGAAGAGAGAGAGAGAGAGAGAGAAGAGTTGAAACCCAAACTAATTTTGGCGTGCAGGAATGAATTCATAACCTCCAAACATTAACCAGGCGTTGGCCTACATGACGTGTCTCCAAGTGGGGTAACGGCGTACCCCATGGGGTAGGCAGAGTGATACTTGGGGTACCAAAAAGTAGCTCTCACGTCACTTGGCGAGTGTAGTTGATGCTTAAGTATCAAGTGAGTGCCGATTATTATAATATTTATATATGTATTATATATATATAATATATATATATATCTAATATTATATATATATATATATATATATATATATATATATATATACTATATATATATATATATATATATATATATGGCGGGCAAATTTACATGTGCCATCACCGCCGTAGATATAATTAAACATGACTTTCATCATTGGTAATTAGGGTAATGTTTGGTTTATTTGGTTATACATTTTTCGTGCCCCTTGTCTTGTTGTTTGTCGCAATAGTCCGATCGAAACTCGAAGTGAGTATAACAGGGTTTAAATGTATACAAACCGTGCATGCTGCAGTAGTGTCTAGGGAATTAAATCGGCATACAATTAAAGGAATCAAAAAAATAGACGATATGATCGATTTTCAAATCGCACCCAAGCAAATAGTTCCAACACAAATTTAACAATGTAAAATTCAGTTCCAATAACTGGGTGTGTTCCATTGCCATAATCCACATCGCTCCACCAACACCAACCCAGACCCTCCAATCTGAAGACACACAATAATCAGGTGTACCCCTCTTGCCCTCCAACTTCTCCAAGATTGTGGCATTTTATTGAAAGATTTGGAGATTATTCTCTTGGCGGGATGTTGTCAAATTAAATCTTTTGCAAGCTCCCTGAGTGTGGATGAAGCATGTTCACGCTTGAACACGCATATCCCAACAAATCCCAAACATGTTCAATGGGCTTCATGTCCGGCTCCTTACAGAAATGGCCAGGAGTCTGGATCCCTACCTGTTGTAGGTAAAACGTTGGACGACCTGTGCAAGTGTGCGGTGTAGGGTTTTGCCATGCGAGTAATAAAGAAATTTACGCAATGAAGACGCGAAAAGGCACTATACTTATCTTGAGGATTGTTTCCGCAGTAACTTTTACCGTTAGCGTCCTCCTGCTCACGATATCAAGCCGTGCGAACTTCAATACAAGATGCCTACGCCATCCCATCAAGAGTGCCGTCAAGTAAGAATCGTTTGGGAGATACAGCACGGCAATGAAAAATGCCTCACCTGGCCATGCTCTTTCCAGACATTCCGCTGCTTCCATCTGGTCCATGTAGCTTGGAACCTTCCGATCATCTGTGAGTTTCCATATCTCCATAACGCTGTGAAAATGAAAAAGCATCCGAGCTCCCAATCAGTGAGCGAGCGATGCAGAACCTTTGTAATATCGTACTCCAGTTCATTCGTCGTTCTTCGTCAGTGTACCTTGGATTGGGCAAAAGTCTGATGCCTCATGGAGCTGGGTTGTATTTGACGCTTGTTTGGAACGTCACTGAAGCACTGCAAACGACGGAATCTGTCATTTTCTCGGACGTCGATCCTCGGGACCTTGACTCACTGCTCGTCAAGGTTGCTCAGTCTCCTGAAACCGATGAAAGAATCGACTGAACCTAGTCTGTGATTGTTTTACCTCCAATTGCTGAGCCACCTGTCTCTAAGATGGCCTTGCTTCCGCGTGTGAATAACTCTATGGCACGTCCTCTTCTATGAGATGTATTCCGTGTGAAGTCTTTGTCAAGCTACCGACTTACAACATAGTTTATTCTTTAAGTTAGTTGGTTCTTGCATCTTTGTCTCCTATGAACGCCACTTTCTGGATTTGTCATTTGTTGTTTCTTTGTTATTTGCCTTTTAGTCCTACTCGTGTAGTTACATAAAGTATAGACATCCCGAGCTAGTATGACCCAAATATAACCAAACCAATTACAATCCAAAATCAATGAAAGTTGTTACATTATATTTACGGGTGATGCATTAAATTTGTCTGCAAGAGTTTATAATATTATATAAATATAATATATATTATATATATATATAAATATATATATATGAATATATATAATCTATAGATATACTTAGCTGTGTTCCTACTCATTACAGGCATAGGGGTACACTTAGAATTATTTCGTCTAGGGGTACGCGATCAAAAAGTTTGGAGAACTGCCTAGTATTTAGTCTCCTGATGTCTAGGCTATTTTGAGATCCATTCCTATGGCTTTGGTTTCCAAAATGTATGAAAATTTATTTGATATATATAATCAAATTAAAAATATAATTGATATAAATGATATAAATATAATATATATATATATATATATATATATATATATATATATAAATATTTAATTAACATATTAATATATATATTACTATGTATTTATATATATGATATATATTATAATATCATATATATATAATATATATATATAATATATATATAATA
>JABUQX010064999.1:0-38186 GCA_015478945.1 Trachelipus rathkii
GAAGAATATTATAAAATTTCAACCAATGTTTTTATCATTGGAATTTATTCTTAAAATAATAATAACAAATAATATAATAATAAATCGTTCTCCTTAACAATTTAAAGCTTTCGTATTCTTTACATTTCCTAAATCCTTCTTAATTTTTAAATGAAGAAATATTTAGCCAACGGTGCAATACGTCTTAATAAATTGCAGTTATAAACATTAACAAGTTAAACTGCAAAAAAAAAATTATTAATATTTTATTTTAGGAAATATTATTTTAGGATATTAGTTTATTTCTTTTTTTTTTAATTGTGTCGTAATAGCGTCATTGTTATTAATAAATGTTACATTCAAAACTACAGCTTCACTAATAAATTTTGTATTATATATATATATTATTATATATATACTATATATTATATATTATTATAATATATATATAAATATATATAGTATATATATATAATTATATATATAGTATATATTATATATTCTATATATATATATATATTATTAATATATTTATAATATATATATATATATATAATTATATATATATGTATATATATATATATTATATATATATATATATATATATATATATATATATATATAGTATATATATATGGTAAAGGTACTTTCTTACATTCGTATTTGTTGATTTTTTTACTCTAATATGATTATATGATAAGATTTAAAACATTTTTTATTTTAATTTGATAGAAAGTTGAATTTAAAAGAAATAAAAACACACAAAATATGAGTGAAAATTAGCTTTCTTTGGTTTTACACAAGAAAAATTAAACTATAAATTTATATTTTGTATCGTATAATTATTAGTATTAAGCAGAAATGAATGTAAGTGACATATACGAAATTTTGTTCAAGTGGACTGGTCACATTTTATGTTTTTTGCATCTCATATCTCAAAAACGTACATAGCTACAGAAAAGGAATACAATTGCTCGAATTCTGGCTCCAATTTTAAGTGGGAAAATGTAGAAAAAAAAAAAATCTCAAAACTACAATAGCTACACGAAAAGAGGAAATACATTTTTGGGATCTGGTAAATTTTAGATAGGAAAATGTAAAAAAATAAAAATAAAAAAATTATGTTTAATAATTATATATAGTAATATATTAGAGAGCCTATTTAGAGACTTTTATTGGTTTCTCGTTAAAATAAATAGACTTGCTATTAAATTTTGCTTTTTTTTTTTTTACTAAAGATAATAGTATAATACGCACCGATGGCGGAGTCGGGGTCTCTCGGCTTCCGGGGACTACGGGGTAGGACTAATTTCCCCCCCTCCGGGGGGGGTCTCCGGAACCGCTCTTTGGGTGATTTGGTGTCGGGGGTTCCTCCGCCCCTCTCCTACGGGGTATGAAAAACGTCCCCCTGTGTTCCCCGTCGGCTCGAGCCCTAAAAAAAAAATTTTCAATTCTTTTAACAAATATATATATATATATATATATATGTCCCTGTTCGATCCAAAAATATCCATATTTTATTTTATTTATTTATTTATTTTTTTTTTTTTTTACATTTTCCTAAACTATTTTACAAGGATTCCAAAAATGTCTTCCTTTTCGCTGTAGCTATATATATTTTATATACGTTATATATATATATATATTTATATTATATATATATATATATATTATATATATTATACTAGTATATATATATATATTATTATATATAATAAAAGTTGCTTCACTAAATTTAAAATTAGACTTTCGTATTTTATCATTTTCTCGCTTCTTTTCATATTTTATTTGATCAAATATTTCGATATTAAAATGTAACTCGTCGATAGGTAAGCAAAGTATACTTTTGTCCTATAATTATAAATATAATATTATATTATATATATATATATATATATCTATATTATATATATAGTATTAATATATATATATATATTTAATTTATTAAAATAAATATATATATATATATATATATATATATATATAAACTACTCACCTATATATATATATATGTATATATATATATATATATTGTTATTTGGTTTTTATTTTTATTTTACGATTATTATTAGATTATCATAATTAATATGATTTTGAATATTAGTGTTTTTATTCATTATTTTATTATTATTATTATTATTATTATTATTTAGCCGTTATTGTACTATGGTTGTATTTTGTTAACTAGCAGTTCTGAGATGATCTTAGTCTGTATATATAATTACTCTCAAAAAGAGGCTTGAGAGTATATGACAATTTTACGTACTTTACAAATACGACGGGTGTGGCCGGTAAGATGTTCCAATGGTTTGAACCGCCCAAATTCTACAAAGCCATAATTATCAGGCAATTGTCATATAAAGAAATATAATTTATTAGAGCTTATTCCTTCCTACCAACCAATTAAAATAAACGTAGGTTTATGTTCATTATAGTTCAGCTTAAAATATTTCTAATCTTAAAACAAACCAGTTTAGGTTTTGTTGCGTATCAGCTTGAGATTTTCAATCCTCAATCTAAATATGTAGAGTCTACTTGTATCATATTACTTTAATAGTATTGTATAATTTTAGCTAACATATATTTTGCCTCTTTCAAATTCTTAGGGAAATTTGCGCAAGAAGTAATTAGTTGTCTTAGTTTCTTTTTTGCAATATTTGTAATTAAGTCTTTCCGTAAAATATTACGAACTCGTGGACTTCGTGGATGAAAAATTGCAGTAGCAAATATTGACACGTGAATCCAAGTTAATGGTTAGGGCAATGTTTATGGAAACGTCAATCCAACAGGGTTAGGACTTAATTTACGGCACCGTTGATCCATACTCGTTAAGCAATAGTTTGCTGACAAGTAGAAATGGGTTAGGTTTAAATTAGAGAATTTAACTAAACTACAGAATTTTCCTATCTTA
Source organism: Trachelipus rathkii (assembly GCA_015478945.1). Lineage (NCBI taxonomy): Eukaryota > Metazoa > Arthropoda > Malacostraca > Isopoda > Trachelipodidae > Trachelipus > Trachelipus rathkii. The sequence continues at coordinate 2,891 of JABUQX010064999.1, forward strand.
TAATATATATATATATATATATATATATATATATATATACTATATATAATATATAATATATATTATATATATAATTATATATATATATATATATATATATTATATATAATATATATATAATCGTTGCCTTACGATTACTTACTTCTAGTCTTGACCACCTCATCATAGGAGGGCAAACCGCGCACAAGTACCGCCACCGACGCAAACCTGTCTCTAGAGTTTCCTTCCAGGGAAATGTTATGTTCACGTTGTATTTCTATGTTGAGAATTTTTTTAAACAGGAGAGAAAAAAGTAGGATGTCCTCCGGAACCTGGTTAAAGTTTTGACAGATGCTTGTGGTGGTTTCGTTAAGGTTGAAGCTGGTGTTTGTAGTATTAGTAATTTAGGTTGATGCCGGTTCTTAAGCTTTTGCAAGGGATGACTGACTAGTTTTTGACAGAGAGTTGAATTCTGGTGAGTGTTTGTTTAAAATGTTGTTTGGTGGTCTGCGTCTTAAGTGGTTTTCTGTAGCGTCGTATAGATTTTTTGGTGTATGTTGTGTTGTTTTGGTGGAGGTGAGATGTTGTTCAGGATTTGTTTGGAAATAATATGGGTGGGGAAGAAGGAGGTTGTTTGAGTCTGTGGTGGTAGGGTTAGAGAGTGTAATATGTCATGGGTTTTGGGTTGTTTTGGTTTTAGAAAAGAATAGTTCTATAGTCCAGTGTGGGTCCTATGGGTAGAATTTTTGGTTTCATCGTGCAGCGTGTTGTTTGTGAGTTTGATTGTGCATCTAATTAAACAAAAATGCATTCTTTAGAGTTTTCGTTTGGAGTTTCTTTATGTTACTTTTAATCATTAGTGGGTGCCAAGTTGGGGAAACGTAATTTAGGGTTGGGTGAATATATTATTTGTATATGATACGATAGGAATTCGATAGGAGAATGAATATAGAATTATAAAATAACAATATATATATAGTATCCTTTACGTTATTTTATAATATTATAATGCTTTTTCAGTTATATATATATCACCACTTATGTGGTTTAAACTATGTTTAGCATTATAGGATACTCAAGACAGCCCTTTCAGGAGTGACGGTGGCATTTAGATTTAACAGGACTCAACGACGGATTTGCCAACTGTATATATTAAATTTAGATACACACCTACGAAACTCTTAATATTTGCGGACGTTTATGTTGAAATGAGAGAAATCTGGGTGGAGATATGAGGAGGAGGAGGATCGTGTACTGATTAATGGGCAATGCGAATCAGAGAAAGAGAGAGGAATAGGGAGAGATATGTATTGGATATATAAAGGGGGTGAGGAGGGAATCAGAAGCATGGGAGTAGGTTCATAATAGGTCGAAGATGTCCGTAATACAGCTATAGAAGTTACAAGAAACTAAAGATGCCACTTTTTAAAATCAAGGGAAAGAGGTCTCTCTATCAGTTATATCGCACAGGGACACTGAGAGAAAAGAAGTTATGGAAATATTGGGAGAAGTAGCGGAAGAGAAGATTAGTTTGTTTCTGATTGAGATTAATGGCATGATGGAAGGGAAGAGAGGGTAGGACAATGGTAGGAACATAGGGAAGGTAGGAATATTTGAAGGGATGCTGATAGATTCTGTCTGAGGAAGGATTGAGATCATGAAGGTTTTAACGAAGGACTCACTAGGTTGCGCAAGGTATAGAGGAATAAATATCACAGGAGAATTCGTCTCAGAGATCTATACTAGAACAATAAAATATCATCTGATAGAAGATAATAAGGAATATTAAGTATATACTTATTACTGGATTCGGATCTAGTGTTGATGAGATCGTGGTGAAGGCATAAAAGCTGCGAGAATAAAGAAAATAGAGATTAAAGTGGAATATGAAGGATGTGAAAAAGGAAATGTTAGAAAATATAAATGATTTATAGAACAATTAGAAGGGTAGCGAAAAGATGAGAATACAAGACGATAGAAGGTAGCAGAGAGCTCAGAAAGATGGGAGGAACGAAGAAGACAAAAAGTGTGGACTGAGAAGGAGGAGCAATAAAAAGGAAAACGGTATTGATGAAAAGGTGGCTGAAAATAGAACTCAAACAAGGGCTCAGTATGTGGAGGCAGAAATGATGCAGAGAGAGAGAAAAGAAGAGGCTGCAAGAGAGAGGCGAAGAAATGATGGAAGAAGTGAGGGCAGAAAGAAGAAGCTTTTAGACTGGCAAAATATAAGGATCAAAGAGGAAGGTGTCACATAAGTATTAGAGGGTAAGAGAGGTTTTGGGTGAATCATAAACAAGCAGGAAGATGGACGGAGTATTAGTGATACTGCTAAATGTGAATGAACAGGGAGGAGAGGAGAAAGTGTGAGGAAGGAGATGAGGAGGGGAGAGATAACTTGGAAGAATTAGAAGGTGATCTGAAGCAATGAGAACGTAGGCACCGGTGAAGATGATCGACAAAGATGATAAAAGGGGATGAAAGAAATGAAAGAAAGAAATTTAAACTGTTTAATGGGTGTTGGAACGAGAGTGAGTACCAGAAGGATGGGGAAGTCAATTATAGTGCCAAAATAGGGAAAGGAGATACAAAACTGCAAAACTACAAATTTCCTTGTTGAACCATCTGGTAAAAACATAAGAGAGAATTTTAGAGAAAAGTGAGAATAGTAGTAAGCCAGACTGGGGAGTGCAGCACGATAGAAACAAAACACGACTTATCGCTTGTTTCGTCTGAGAATTACGTTGGAAAAGTTGAAATTCAACAAACAGCATATATACGCTTCAAATCTGAAGAAACTTTCGATCAGTGCTAAGAGAAACTTTGGGAGATTGCTGAGAGAGAGAGAGAATAGCAGTGGTAAAAGTTGAGAAGAGCTCTGGAGAGTTTGTAACAGGATATAATGTAATGCAAGACAGAAATGGATAATAAAATGCTCGAGTAAAGGGTTAAACAGAAGCGTGTTACACCAATTTGTTTTTATCGTATCTGGATGTAAGTGATAAAGAAAGTGAGAGAAGAAATCAGATTGTACGTGATATTTTGATATCGATACTTTGCGTGCTGGAGGAAGGGAGAACAGTTGAGAGAGGTAGATATGTTTTGCACAGGCTGAGAGAGCCGACTTGAATAAACCAGAAAAGACGGATCATGGTGGTCAGTAAGAAGAAGGAGGAAGAGATTGAAAGAGGTGGAGGGGACTGAGATAAGACGGTGGAGAAATTAATATTGGTGGATTTTGGAAGAGAGGAGGAAATCAGAATCATAGTGATAGTCAGTAGGGGGAGCATTAAGTAAAGAAGTGATCCAACTTGAAAGATAGCAATGAGTGTGGCGTGAAAGGGTAATATTGAAGGGTGTTAAACAGATTTACTATATAGAGCAGAGACATGGAACGACCACAAAGAGAGGATAGTAGAATACAGTCGGCGAAAGATGTACGTTTGAGAGCGATAATGGAAAAACTAGAAGAGACAGATAAAGAGAACGAAAGAATAAGGGAGGAGGTTTGAGTGATGGCTATACATAGAATGGATGCAGCTAGATTGAGGGACACCTGGAGAGGATGCCAGAGGGAAGAGTAGCTAAAAAGATGGAGTGAGACAGGAAGAAACGAGACCAAGAGAAAGAACTAAGGAAGATGGAAAGCCTGGATGACTATTGAGATACATGGATTGCGCGATGCGAGCTGAGGAATATGGAGTTTCGGAGATAGAGGAACGATTCAGAAAGGCTGGCCCGCGACTAGGTCTTGACCTTCTGGAGCGGTTGGAATTGTAATATATATTATATATATAATATATATATAATTAATACTATATATATATATATATATATATATTATTATATAATATACATATATTATATATATATTAAATATTGGTGTAGGCAGGGACTTTCATTTAGGGGGAAAGGTTGAGTGGATATATATATAGTGATATAATAGATTAATATATATATATAATATTATATATATAATATATATTATATTAATAATATATATAATTATATATATATTATATTATAATATATAATATCTATATTATAATATATATAATATTATATTATATAATAATATATTAATAATATATAAATATATATATTTATATTATATATAATATATATATATATAATTAATATATATAATATAAACTATTATAGATATCATTTGATTTATTTTAAACATCTACAATATACAGATAACGATATGAATATATATAATATATATTTATTATATAGCACACCCTCCTTGAATAGGGCTTCCGGCCCGTGAGTGGTGGTTGACTGTAAAATATATATATTAATTATTATATATTATATATTATAAATATATATATAATATTATATTATTATATATATATATATATATATATATATATATGTGTGTGTGTGTGTCATGTTCTTTGTCTGTGTGTGAGCAGGATTTGATTAGGAGCTAGCAAGGTTGAGTGATTTAATGTCCAGCTCACACTGATCAATAGACGGGCGTGGGTTGGTTAAACTCTAGATTTTTCCTTTTCAAAGGCTATTAAATAATGTTTATGAAAAAGTCATTTAGGTTATAAAATAATAAAATAAATTACAAAGTTTTAATTAAAAATAAATGCATGTTCAATTTGTGATAACAAAAATATTATTGAGCGACTAAAGTAATATTTTGTGGGTTGGCGGTATTGAGTCTGATGTATTAATATTAAATTTAACTAAGGATGTATAGGAAGATAGGCCTTGGATTTTTCGCGATTATGCCTCCGAATTTACTGGTTCCAATTCGTTCATTAAATAGTGACTAATTAACAGCGATAGTCTAATGAATAACTCATCCTACATAGTCCATTAAGCCTTCCTCGTTTCTGTGTTTCTTAGTCAATATTTTACGATTCATAGGCATGAAAACTTGGAATGTAATTGTTAAACACTGAGCACCAGTTCATTAAGACAGGTGGTTTAATTTGAGGAAAGGGTTTCTTCTTTAATGTAACCACAAGTTCCATCTTTAAACTTTTGCTTTTCCATTTTTATCCAGCCACTTCTTCAAAGACATTGAAATTGAATTTTCTGAACATTTTAGTATTTCAAACAATTGCTGTTGCATTAGAATAGATAGGTAAGCTGTTTTTATGGAACTTGCTTCCAACATTGCTAGTAGTTGAAATCCATCCCTCTAAATACGTCTCTACTTAGGACATGTTTTCATACCCTTCTTACAGAATTTAGCTCAGGTTTCGAGAATAGTTTCGGGAGTCTTCTTTAGTTTGCATATCTTCGGCGGCAACACTTAAGTTTTCTGTGATTATTTCTAACAACCACAAAATAAAATGGCTACTTAAACCCCGTATAATACGATGAAAATAGGAAAAGTATCAGGAAATGTTAAAAGTGGGAGTAGAAATGGAGGTTTAAAGCAAATAATTCTTCAAGAGCTAAGATAATGGATTGCTGATAGCAGTTCAGTGATTTTGAATACGGAGTTGTCATCTCATCACACGGTCATAAATAAAAAAACTTAGAAATAGAAGTCTTTAATACATTAACAGATAAAACAGAATCCCATAAGTCATTATAGGTATCCTTGTGTTAAAAAATTTTTTTTGCACTAAATACTCCACTTACCTTCATCGCCCTGTAGAAAGGTTATTTCACTTTGCGGCAATTCATCCCCAAGCGATCAAGTATCTGATAATATGTTTGAAAGGCTAGTCATTTTTAAAGGTAATTCTCATATTTGTATTAATTAATTAAGTTACTATAAATACAATCCTAATTTCATTTATTAATTTTATTTAGATCAATATGGTTATAGAAAATTATTATCATTTATTAATAAGTGATTAATATGTTTAAATAGATCTTTAATTATTACTCTTTTATTATAATTACTAACGTTACATACATTATATCGCAATTTTTATTATTTAAAAATAATTATTATATTAATATTAATACGTTACTCTTAATCTTTACATACAAATTATAAACATGTTGATTAGAAGACGGCTATCTAGGATTTCAAGTGACGCCTCAATTGAGATAATCTTCTACGTTTTTTAAAATAAATTGTAAAGGTTTTAAATAGCTATATAACAGAGAGAATAATTACTATATCATTTATTGCACTAAATTACATAAAGAATTAAAATTTTAGAAGGTTGAGTAGAATTGTATTTATCTATTATTTGGTCAATGAAGCTAATGTAAATTGCAATTATTGAAAATGTTTAAAATTGTTACAAATCAATGATTTAATCTTCAGCATTAATATGTATATATATGATCATGTACCAAAAATGTAAACTATTAATTAAGCCTGAAACTGACCGAAAGTAACGCGTAACATGTAACGGCGTTCTTATAGAGTACGGTAAGTTCAAAGATTTTAAAATGTAACGAGTAAGATACGCTACCCTTCTCTCAAGTAGAAGAGTAAGGTAAGCTACCACATTTCTGTAACGAATCTCATCTCGTTAATTTAATATATTTATATTAATATATAAATATTATATAATATATTAATATATATATATATATATATATATATATATTAAAATATATATATATATATATATTATATATATAATATATATATATATAAAATCTATATTATTATTATATATATATATTATATATATCTATATATATATATATATATATTATTTAAATAATTTATATATATAATTATATATATATATATATATATATTATATATAATATATAAATATATATATATAATATATTTATATATATGTATAGAGTATGTGTGTCTTTATAAATAATTATAATTATATTATTATAATATATATAATATATATATATATATATATATATATATCATCCCTTCACTTCCCACAGATGTGGGTAGGGTGCGTAACATGCATGGAAATAGGATAGTTAACCCTTTCAGGACTAACGGTACTTTAAAATACCGTCTTTTAAAAAGACTGTTAAATTTACTATTTTACTAATTACTCTCTTATGTGCTGACGGTATGCTCAAGAAAGGATGAAATTTTTGTTTTCCAGTGATATCTGGCATCTTTTTTTTGAAATGTAAACAATATATGCTTTTTTCCTAAGATCATGCCTAAAATCCCTCTCTCAAAGTTTGTTGCGATTTTGATGAAGTTTTTATAGTGTTAGAAGGTAAGTTCTGATGTTTTAATTAAATTACTTTTTAGATAATTGTATATAGATTAATTTAACACTAAAAACGAATTCAAATTAAATTATTTTTTATTAATTTCACCCACCAGGAGATGAATCCCAACGATGTCGTCGAGAGAACTCGTTTTTTTATTTCGAGCGATTAGGAATATAATCTATTATTTATTTTTTATTTTTTTATATATATATATATATATATATATATATATATATATATATATATATATATATATATATATATATATATATATATATATATATATATATATATATATATATATACGAGCTCTTCAATGCTTCTCTCTCTCTCTATCTTCTCATCTCTTTCTTCTTCTCCTTCTATATATATAATATTATATATATATATATATATATAATCTAATTATATATATATTATATAATATTATATAATATTATATATATATATAAATATTATATATAGTATATATTATTAGTGATGTCACGGAGATTCCATCCGCAGATTGTCAAAAAATTCACATTCGTGACATCACTAATATATAATATATAAATATTATATATACTATATATATATATATATAATAATTATATATAATATATATCTATATATATATACTATATATATATTATATATATATATATTATATACCATAGAAGAGTATCATAGAAGAGCAATAAAAATGATGGTGCTTGATGTTTCTTTTGAATGAATCTCTTCGATATGAATATGGAACGATCAGAAATGATCTGAAGATGAGGGCTTTCAAAATTGGGGGAAATCGTATCCAAGCTTTAATGAGGAAACGTTTGCAATCGATTCTATTCACTGCACGAAAAATCCAGGGTGTTAATAATTGTTAATCCTAGTGATCTACAGAATACTTCGGTAGCAACACAACATCAAATAAATGAATTGAAGACAACATTCATCAGTAAAATGCAATGGAAAAAGGGAGCAAAGTTTAGTGACTTTTCAATTCATAGGGTTATACAGGTTTTTACTAAATGTAAAGCGCTACAGATTTTTTTCTTGAATTTTAGACGCAGCAACTGTAGATAATATTTGCTTTCAAAACGCAATTTAATATGCTATCAATTTTTTTAAATTTAAAGCGTAGTTTAGATTAAATGTATGTTTTTATATGGATTAAATATATATGGGATTATCGTGTTATGCAATCGTATAAAACTATTGGTCTACTCAGTTAGATATGAAAACGTGACTTTTGTTTTAGTCATATGACAGAGGATTAGGTTTCAAATTTTAGGATACTTGCATGTAAATGACAACTCTAAAATTAAGATCATCTTGGGCCACAAATTGTATAAATTATAGGGCAATGGTTATTGGGTTAATAAAATTAAAATTTATATTCTTCAAAGGTAAAAGAAAAACCTGTTTGTGTTGATGAGACTATTAAACTTCAAAGGTAGATTCATGAACAAGTATACACCCTATGACCATAAGCGTGCTCAAAATGGTGTTTAGGCATCTTCAGGTTATATCTTAAGTGAAAAGTCCTTAAAAGAAGCAGCTAAGAGAGGTAGGATTAGAAGATGTTTGTCGAACACTTCCAAAGATTATTTAGGTGAAGGTCTATTAATGTTTTTTTGGAGACATTATTTTCAGCTTTTCCAATATGGGAAAAACTAAAAGTCGAAATATACTATCTGTGGTACATTCGAATCACACGGAAAGATTTTCCTCAGGAATGGTTCCAACTTGAAGAGGTAGTTTGATTATCGTTCCACAGATAGGGATTCACTGCTTAACATGGAAGGACTTTACCAGATCCGTTATCTTGTATAAAACTTTCACGTATGAAGAAACAAAGTGAAAGGAATCAGAGAAGTAATGAAAGTCGTTCATGCAGCAAATCTTACGATACAATAAATTACCCGAAATAAATAGAGTAACATGCAAGAATCGTGTCCAAAGAAATGATGAAAGCAGGAATGTGGACAGGTTGTTTTTTGGATTAATAGACATGGCAGTAATTAACGCTTATGTAATTTACTGTGATGCTAATGCCAAGATTCCATTACTAGACTTCAGAAGGAATTTGGCAATGGGGCTCGTTTCTAAAGGCATTGTAAAGCATCACTCAAACAAGAGGAGGAAAATTTCATATTCTGTTCCTCATGATGTAAGATTAAGCAACAAAGGGACCCACTGGCCAATATTCCTTAAAAGTAAGGGAAGATGCGAAGTATGTTCTTCAAATAAAATTCAGTCTCGCCCATATTCTATTTGCAGAGCTTGTAGGGTGCACCTATGTGTTAATAATTCTAAAAATTGTTTTTTTTTTTATATTTCAATTAAAGGTTTTCAATTATAATGTACTAATTTTGTTTTTTCATCAGAAAGTTTTATTTTTTTATTTATAATAATAATAATATATAATATTATTATTATAATATATATATATATATAATATATATATTATATATATATATATATATATATATATATAATATATATATATATAATATTTATATATATACGTATATATATATATTATATATATATATATATTTATAATATATATTTATATATATATATATATATATAATATATTATATATATATAATATATATATATTGTTAAAATGTTAAGATAGAAACATATTTAATTTTTTTTATTTGCATAATTTTCACATTTTTCCTTATGAACTAGAGACTGACGTATTCAAGTCACGTGCCCAATTTAACAGATGAATTTTTTCGTTTTTTCTTTTGAAATGAGGTTAACAAAATCTATTTTGATTTTGTATCAAATAATTTTTAAAAAATTCAAAGAGTTTCATATCGCGGACAGAAGGGTTAGTAGAAGACATAAGTAGTTAAAGGAATGCCCTACTATCTCTTCAATACCCTAAGTGAGAGCTTGTCGCAGTAAAATAAAAATCCCCCAGGATTTCACAGACTGCGACGGACCCAGTTATATAATTGTCTGCCCCCTGTATGGATTCTGTTCTCGATTTCGGGAGGTTGCTGTCCCCTTCTTTTGGATAGCTAATCGGCTAAGGCTAAATAAGAGACTTATAACTGTCCCATACTTTCTGACTCCCTGCCCTCTTTCTCTGCATCGTGACATTGGTGCCTAAAGGTAATGCCATTTGACGGCTGAAGGTAAATAAGCTAAGCTAAGCTAAGCTAGACTTATAAACTGTCCCCTATTTTCTGACTCCCTTGACCTTCTTCCCTGCGACGTGGCATTGACGCTCGATCTCTTTTTTAAAGGTATTGTGTGAATAATAGAGACTCTGGTTTTATCGTTGTGGTACTCCTCTCCAGCGACTCTGTTTTGTGAACTCCTTGCCTCCATCTATTTTCTCAGCAGTATTCAATCTTCCTTTCTTTAACAACTCTGCATTGTGCATAATAAAGAGATGGCGTGGTTTGTGAGAGGGGAGACTGTGGACCTGATGCAGAGATGAACCCAAACACTTAACGCGAGACACACAATGGTGGTCTGGCGCGGTGTTGTAAAGTCCTCTAGCCCTAAGGTATAGAGGTTCGGGGGGGTGGTTTTATTTCGACTTAAGGTCATGTCCTTTTACTAATCTGAGGGGTGCCATGGAGAGCTGTTGATATATATATATTATATATATAATATATATACAATTTATATATATATATATATATATATATATATAATATATATAATAAATTATATATATATAATTATATATATATATATATATAATTTTTACAGAACACCACGCTCACGGGCAGAGCCTAACTCTAGGAGGGAGTGTCTCTTAACGTCCCGGCAGGACGGAGCAAAGCCAAGGAGAGAATAGCTGACTCCACACCGGCAGTTGGAAACCGGAGCTCCTTGGTTTCGCGATTGCTCTAACACTGAGCTACTAACGCTTTTATATAAATATATATAAAAATAAATAAAAAATATTACACAAATATATATACAAATATATTTATATTATATATATATATATATATAATATATAATATATATAATATATATATAGTATATATTACATATATACTATATCACATCTACACACATATATACGTATTATATATATATATATAATATATATATATATATATTAATATATATATAGTATATTATATATAATATATATATATATATATATATATATATATATATATATATATTACGTAATATTATATATAATAAATTATATATATATATATATACATAAATTATATATAATATATATATATATATTATATATTTATATAATATATTATAATTATATATAATTATATTATATATATATGTATTATATATATATATGCTGCATAAAACGTGCAACGATTATTTGCAATATTTTATTATTGCTCTTCATTTATAAATAATCTATCTTAGATCAAAGGTAATAGTGATATATATTATATATATATATATTATATATATAATATATTTATAATAAAAATTTATAAACTTTGTATAATAATATCTAAAGTACATAGTTACTTATAAAGAAATAAATACTATATATATAGGTATGATGCTTTTTGAACTGTTAGATTTGGGTGGGCTGAATATTGTGAAATGAGAGAAAGAAGAAGCTGTAATATTTTTGCATTCTCTAGATAATATTTAACGTCAAGGGCTATGCTATTTTAAAGGCAAATATTTAATATGCTTGTCATTAAATTTACAACAATGTCTGCAAGGCAGCTGTTATTTCTGCCATGTGGAACAGCAAAGAATACGTTGCGTTTGAGTTGCCCATCAATTATAGATCCCCTCATTATACCGAGTAGCGTTGGCCGACGGGCAGGTTAGGTGTTGGCGAGATGGTCGCATTTGATGCGGTGCGGTGAGCACACAATCCAGTGTCGAGAATACCCGACACTCGTCGGTTTCATGATAAATTAGCAGAACGCTTTCTTTTTTTTCGTTGGGCAATATTTTATTTATTAAGAAATCATTCATCTGGTATAAGGGGGGGAGTAGGAATGCTTATAGTTTTCATCAAAATCTTTAATATCAATCGTCTCTTCAGATATCTGGAATCGGAGAACCCTAAGAATGATACAGATCCTACCAGGAGTTATTGCATTCTTCCAAAAGATAACAGATTGGAGCCTTCTGTATGAATGAAGAAACACTTAATCCGTGGACAATCATTTTTAATTAATGAAATCTATTATATATATATCTTTATATAATTAATAATATAATATATATATATAATATATATATTATATATAATATATAATATATATATATATATATATTATAATATATATATATATATATATATATATATAATAATTATATATATTATATATTTATATATATAATATATAATATATATATATATATAATATTATATAATATTATATTATTATATAGGCCCAGGTTTAGTAATAGTCATATTATCTCGAAATATTGATGGCTACAGTAAAGAATACATTGGTGGAATGCTGGTCCATTTTAGTACGGAAAATGAAAAAAAACAAAAAAACAAAAACAAAAAAAAAATTATACTTCAAACATAAGCAATTGCCCTTCAAATATTTTAAGATATGTAATCCTCTGTTTGTTTCATAGGAATGATTTATAGGCACATAGGGGCTCGAGCCGACGGGACATAGGGGGAGTGTTGGGTCGGTTTGGTGGACTAGGTGATCAATCTCGGGGTTGGAACGATTTGTATTGGGTGCGGGTCTCCCCTCCCTAGGGGTTTGGAAACGTCCATTGACGTTTTCCATATTCAGTAGGGTGAGGGGCGGAGGACGCCCGCGAACCTAATACAAGAGCGGGGGCGGAGCCCTCCCCGAGGGTGGGAATTTTAGTCTATGTCGGGAGGGAGAGACCCCGACTCTTGCCATCAGTGCGGTATATCCCTTGGGGTAATTCTTTTTAGTTATTTATAAAAATAGTCAAAATTTGATATGAAACTTCTATTTATTAATAGAGAAGTCTATTTTATCTTTAAAGAGAACTGCGATAAAAGGTCTCTAAATAGGCTTCTAATCATAATTAATATATTAATTATTAACATAATTTTTTTTCTTTTTTTTTTATTTTTTTACATTATTTCTTATATACTGAAGATTTTATTTACAGGATTCAGAAGTAATGTATTCATTCGCATATATCAAAGGTAAGTTGAAGATATATATTTTTTTTTTTTTTTTTTTTTTTTTTTTTTTTTTACATTTTCCGTCTAAAATTTGACAGCATCCAACAATGTATCGTTTTACTGTAGCTTATAGTTTCTGAGATATATATGACGGATATACTAAACGCTTATATATATATATAATAGTATAAAATATTATATTATTATATATATATATATAATAGATATATTATAATATTATATATTATTAATATATATATTTATATATATATATATATATATTATATATATATATTATATTATATATTATATATATAATATTATATATATATATATTTATATAAATATATATATAATAAATAATAATATATATATATATTTTATTATTATATACATATTATATATTATATATATTATCTTATATCTTTATATATATATTCTTTATATAATTATAAGCATATATATATATATGTATATTAATATATTAATCAATATTGTACTTATATATTATTATATATTATATATATATAATATATATTATAGTATTCAGTGCGAGCGTGGCATTTTGCGCAGTCATCGCTAAGTTGCGGTTCTATTCCGTCATTAATATATATATATATTATATATATATATAGATAGTATATTAGTAGTAGTATATATTATTAATATATATATATTTTATATAGATATAGTAAATTATTAATTATAATATATATATTCTTACTAATATAAATCTACCCTTACTTATAAATGTAGTCCAGTCTTCGCGTTCTTGTGGCAAATTTTTCGGTCACATTGTAAATTTTTCTTGTTTTCTCTTACGATGCAATACTTCTTTTCTATTGATATAATTTGCAGATTACTCAATACGATCTTCGCTCTGTAGTGGATCTTTGTATGTATGTATTTCTTTTGGGTAAAAACTTCGTTCATGATGCAGTCGTCGCGGTTATAGTTGCATAGATCAATTGCAATTTAATATCGTCTTTAAAGGGCTGGTGCATAATTTTTCTTTGTTAGGATTAATTTAATTATGTTGGGATTTCTGGAGTATGGTTTGTATTAAAATACTGTTTAATTTCGTTTTTGAGCCCAAAAATCGGAAACGTTTGGGTAACTCTTCCTAATTGTAGAAGAGAGATCGGAAAAGCCATTCTTTCGGGAAAATTTCAAAATTTCCATGATTCAAGAGTCAAAAAATCGTAAGTTTGGAGCGAAGTGAAATCTAGTGGTTAAATGACATGTTAAATTATCGATAATGGAGAAATACAGTCTGTTCTTGTGACAAGTTATCTAAATCTTCGCGTCTCCTATTTTTGGGTAAACCCGTCAAAGATACAGTTTTTTCCCAAAGTGGAAGAAACCCAACAATTTCACATTTATCACACTTGTCCTGTTCTAAAATTATTCTGTCCAATGGCATTTATCACAATGATTAACACCCTGCCTAAAGTTTTTAAATATTGGTGGAAGTCTTTTACATAGTTAAGGCATTCCATAATATCTATATTTTCCGTTTGCAAAATTTGGAACAATATGTCCGATTGGGAGAATAAAGGCGAAAATAAATTTTAAAAGAAAACTGCTTTCATAATTTTCAGGAAAATCAACGTTCAATGTGTCTGTGCACCTATTGGCCTTCGATTGGCATCATTCGTTTCATATAATCATTGAAAAGAAGTCAGTTAATTGGATTCCAATAACTATAAGGTGTTAACCAACGAGAAGTAATGACCATCTTCGTGAGCAAAAGATGGAATATGCTTTTAGCATTTCGAACTGCAAAGGTCTTTTGTAGAATGAGATTGAAAATGTTCAATTCCATTTAAAGTTGGAGAAAAATAAAGTTACCTCAGAATTTTCATTCATGCCTGAGCAAAACAGTTTATATACGTGAGCGTACAAATGGATATTAAAGAGCTTAGTGGTATCATCTAGAACTTTCTTTTTGTAAGCCCGTAACTGACTGTACATAACAGCGCGTCATTGTATGTTTGAGCAATGAGCTTATCGGCTAGTTTATATTCGTTGACAATATTCTTAATGTGAGAGAATAGTCCATCGGCTGTTCGGTCAGCACTGACATCATTAAATCTGATAAATCTTTCTTTTATAGAATTATCACCCTTATGCACATACCTCAGAACCGTGGACAATTGCGATCTACTTTTAATATCCGATGTTTCATCCAACATGATAGCTACAAAATCAGTTTCTTCTATTTCTCGGAAAATAGCCTCATTTACAACTTCACTAATAATACTAATCAAATCATTTTGAATGTCACTCGAGGTCCCTCTAAATATTGTTGCAGTCTGAAAATGTTCCGCGAGTAATGGATCCCAGATTTTTAAAAGGTTCAAAGTTTCTATGTAGTTACCTTTATTTAAAGATGTTTTCCCTTCATCATGTCCTCGAAACGGCAATTCCTGATTTGCTAAGCAACATGTAACATCAATTAAACGCTTGAGAATTTCACGGTTCCTTTTAACTTTTTGATTATGTATAGACTATTATTAACTCTCAGGGTTTTGTCTACTCCTTCATCAACTCTTTCTTTACCGAAGGCGTACAAATCCATTACACACTGAAGGTGACTTTCGGAGTTCTCATGTGCTTTAGCCGATCTAGAAAGACCGCTTAGTTAAAATCCAGTTGACACCCAAGAAGTATATGCGGATTTTGAGAAGAGAAGACAAGGCCAACAAAACAATTTTAGTAAACTCTGACTTCCGCATAGCCAATTGTGTTTCTCATAATTAGAGATTGTAAAATGCCTGGTGTATGATTTATTTTTCTCCTTAACAATTGCATTTAAATCCTTCAATGATGGGCAAGGACATCCGTTCTTGACGATCAAAGGTTTATTCTCAAACTAGAGTGACCAAAAGATTTTTTCTTTAGCTGTTATTGATTGCACAGTCACATTAATTGTAATAATCAAATATATAATATAATATATATTTATATATATATATATATATATATATATATTAGCTATATATATATATAAACTAGTTATTATATATATATATATAAGTATATATATATTATATCTTATATATATATAAGTATTATAGATATATAGCATATATAATATATATATTGATTATATATATATATATTATAATATTTATTATTAAGTATTATATTTGTTCTATCATACAAATATTCTATATTATATTATTATATATTTATACTATATATATTTATTGTTTCGTTTATGATATTTATATATATTATATTATATATATATATACTATATATATAATAGTATATAGTCGATCCTATATTATTTAATGATAACTCAGCTAGATTATTTTGTTATTGATATAATTATATGTATTATATATATTATATTAATATATATATTGGTAATTATTATATCTATACTTTATATATATATGTGATATAGTAATTATATTAATTATTAATTATATATATTATATATATTATAGTATATATTATTTTATATATAATATAATCAGCTGTGCGTGACTTTTTCTCTCAGGTAGCGCTTAATTTACAATTATTATCGTATATATTTATATATTATATATATACTATATATATTATATAATATATACTAATATAATATATATATATAATATATTATATATAATATAATTATATATATAATTATAATATATATTATGGAGGTTAAGTCAGTGATCGCTGCATACATATATTTATACAAGTAAGGATGGCCCTGTTAGGAGAAATTATGTAAGTGAATTCAAAATATGATTATAAAGGTTTAAAATTTAATAAATTATTAATATAAAAAGTTACTAAATATAAGATATGATGCTTTTCGATTCATATGCATGACCCCTTCGTTCAGATGAAATTTACCGCCCAACCCGTTAGGGGAGGGAAATATTTACATCAGTTGCTCATAGTATAAAGACTGGAATAATTAATTTTGTTAAAAATTCTTTGGTGCTTCACAATATTATTTTGTATTATGTATGTCAATCAGTTGTTGTTGTTTTGTTGTTATTGCTTGAATAATTATTTGAATTTATTATGATGCAAAAAGATCGCTGAGATTTTTACGTTTTTTGTATTTTTGAACATGGAGAATGAGGTGTATTTTGGTTTAAGAGTTAATGAATGATTGTTACTATGAGCCTTTCAATGTCCACTCACAAATTTTGATATCATATATGAAGTCAAAATATGGGTGATATAGAGATCGTGTAGATTGTGGGTTCACGAATGTAGGAGGTTTCAATCTTTTACATGAATTTTGGAGACACATTGTGAAAGTATTAGGGGCACTGGTTGATGTATGTGAGTTTAAGGTTTTTTTAAGAGTAAGAATATGAAAGATGGAGTGAACGTAGAGTTTTTGGAAGATTAATTATTAATGTGGATTGGAGGAAAATTTGAGGGTAAGGGAATAGTTTTGAATACGGGAGCGGTTAATAGAGATTGTTAGTGTAGGATTTGTATTTGCCTTTTTTTTTATGGGCTTATGGATGATTTTGAGAGGTAGAAGTTTTTTTTTGTAAAGTAGATGTGTAGGAAATATGAGTTTCAGCGTTGGAAGGTAGGATGGAGAATATAATTTCAATAATCAAAAATTTAATTACATCAAAATATTACAAAATAATATTTTGAGCACAACACAAAATTGATAACAAAATTAAATTATTCCAATACTTTAAGATTATTATTATATCTCAGTAAGCTTTTGCTTTTTTAATGTATTAGTGTATTAATAAGTTCATCTTAAACTGATGTTCAGCATTGGAATGAAACTATAAATATTATTTATAAATAACTTTATGAAGTAATTTTTATTAACTTTAACCTTTTAAATCTCTATTTGATTTCTTTCAATTTATCAAGGGCCTCTATGTATATATTATATATTATATATTTAATATATCATATATATAAACTATAATATATATATATTACTATAAATATATTATATATTATATTAAATATATATATATATTTAATATATATTTATATATATTTGTAATTGTGATATATTTTTTTTATATCTATCATATTATTTTATATATATATATATTATTATTATTATTATATCTCTATTAGATATATATATATTAGTATATATTATATATATATGAATCTAATATATTTATATAAAGTCGCCTCCTGAGAAGCAACATGCATATAAACAATCAAACTATTTGGTAAACTCTTGATTCGTATACTGCAGAAATGGAAGTTTTTAATGAATAAAAATAAATAAAGTAAAGAAGAAATTGGCTGAAGATAAGATTATTAATTAATTTTATATGTATTATTATATATAGAATAATTTTTTTTTTAAATTTTCTTCGATGAAATTGCTTGTTGAAATAAAAAATGTTATTTATTTTTCCTGTAGCTGTTTTTAGTTTATAGTTATTCATTCATGATGCTTCGGAGGCTAGCAATTAATTATATTTTATTATTATAATATTTATATATTATGTTTAATTTATATTTATATGTATATATTTTCATATTATAATATATATATATATTATATTATTATAAAATATATATATATATTTTGTACAGAAATAAATTATTTATATCCTATATATTTATTAATTCAGAGGTGGCATCGTTACTCATAAAAGTAGTAGCGTTATCGTTACTCGTTACTTGAGAGAAAGTATTTGCGTTATCGTTATTCCGTTTTATTTGAATGGAAGTAAGAAGTGCCGTTACTGCGTTACTGTTAGCTTTTCAATATGAACATTAATTCTAGATTTAAGCAATTTTTGTTTGTGTTATTAAATTAAAACATTATCTTTAAACTTTAAATAAACTTTATGTAATTTTACTTTGTGTTTTTTTCTTTTTTATTTATTTTCTGCTCTTTTGTTTTTTTTTTCGTTCTTATTTTTTCGTTTTTTTTTTTAGTTACGTTTTATTTTTCTTTTCATGGTTTTTTATTTTGTCTTTCTATTTTTTTTTGTTTTTTGTTTTTTTTTTGTTCATTTTTTTGTTTGTTTTTCTTTTTTTTTATGCAGATGTTTCTGTTTTTGTTTTTCGTTCTTAATGTTCTTATTATTTGTTCTGTCTTTCATTGTATTCTGTTTTCTCGTTATTTTATTCTTTTTTTTTTTTTTATTTATTTCCCTCATAGTAGACCCTAGTCACTCAGCGTTTTTCGGTATCTCTACTCAATATTTTATATTGCAATAGTCATTCCTTCGCATTCACAAGCTTTCCTACTAACTGCTACTCATCGTTCCTTTCTTCGTCCAACATATATAATTTAATATTTAAACTCAACACTTGTTTCAGCTGTCACATCTAATCATAGTACTTTCACTCTAGGACTAGTCCTCACTTAGCACCTTAACTTACTCTTTATTCCTTACGTTGCCTTCAAACCATCTTCTTGTAACCTGCAAAGTCTTCTACAATGCTCTCAAGATCTCTCCTCAGTATTCGTTCACTATAAAAATCCAATATCATTCTCTGTCATCATTAATAGGTAGGCATCCTCCACTCTCTTCTCTCTCCATCATGTCTAACTCTGAGATTGAGGATGTCTGATAGGATCGGGAGTCAGATGGTAGTCGGTTATTTTTGAAGATAGAGTCGGAGTGAGTTGGATTGGAAGGGGTGTGGAGATTAGAGTCGGTAAGTTTTGAATGAGTGGCGGAGTCGAGGATTACATTTTTAAACGTACTCACAAACCTGATTCTAACACATCCCATCCCCACCTTGCTAATCTTTCTAACCCATCCATAATACAAATTGAATAACCAAGAAGACATAGCACTTCTGCTCACTCCGCTATTAATTTTAAAAATCACTTCAACTCCATTTATTCTTACCAAGCTTTAACTACGTCCTATATTTCTTGATTTATTCGTAAGCTTACACCACAACATATTCAATAGCACTGCCATACAGCTTCCTTATTTTGAATCGTTCATTTACCCTTTGAACACAAAATCCTAATGCACTATTATATTCTCTTACTCCCTTTTTCTCATACAATATTGCGCAGTCTACACCCTTGACTCCAGCACCCCTACAACTTTAAAAGCTTGTTATTCACATCAGGTCCTCAGTCACCGACGCATTTTTCGACAAGAATAATAAGTATATATATTCGGTTCGCCTAACAACTTAATAAACTTAATTCAATAATTCCCACAGTTATCCTTATATAAGGTACTATCTCTGTTCTAGTCGAGGTCTCTCTGACCTTGGATTTCATAAAGATTTTTTTATTAATTCCAAATCATCATCATCAATCTTTGCCTCGTTCTGATCATTTACGGTTATTCTATTCTATAGCTGCAGATTACATGTCTTCACTTTCTCACTACACTATTAACTCCGCTTACTTAATTAGATCGATCTCAAATACTATTCCTTGCACGTATAACCACACCTTTACTATACTCTTCATTACTGCCATGTTTATGCATTTTCGAATGTGTTCCCCCACACTCTAAAGTCTATTCATCCTCATTAGTTGAAAGTCACTCTTCTATTTCATTATTCTTATTTCAAATTCCCTTATTAATCTTATATATATATACTATATTATTCTATATTATATTATATAATTGTATAGTATATATTATTAGTATATATATATATTAAGTAATTATATATTATATCTATAATATATTATAGTATTATATTATAGTATATACTATACTATATTATATATAGAAATTATATTTATTATATAACTTTTATAAAAGGAATCTTTACGTTTGTCGGGTGTCAATGCTATTCTAGTTTCAAATTAAAGTGAACAAATGATACACGGACTAATTAAGTTTTAAGGAGCAAAAGAATACGGAATTCTTATAATACAATTTACATGATAAGAAAAAATTAATTAAACCGATATTTCCGACGGAAAAACTATTCTTTACAGAGGTAACGAGTAACGATGGCCCACTCGGTAAAGATTTTATTATTCTTATATATTATTTTTAGATACTTAAATGCCCTATAATTTATATATTCTATATATATATATAAATTTATATATATATTATATAAATTATATATTTATATATATATATTAATATTAATATTATATATCTATTTATTTATAAATATCGGGTCAAATCTTTCTGAAAATCAATCAATCGTTTGGCAAGTTTTTACCATCCGTTCCATTAAAGGAATTCATAACACAGGAAAATTTATCTTAACAGTATGTTTTCAAATCGAAAAATTAATCTTTATATTTCTTTGCTGACAATCCGCGTTCATCGGTCAATTGTAGTACACCAATTTTTTTGCATCCAACAATTCTAGCGGAGAATATTGCAGCATTTTTTAGCACATGCTAACACGAATACGGCTCTTGCATGTTAGGTCTACAGTTACGTAGATCAAATAAGTTTTTGATTTTATCTTTTTAATACACATGTTATATATTATAAACAGGGTTATATTTAAAAGTTATATATAATTTATAATACTAATAAGCATTACCTTGAATTTATTTTGAAGGTAAAACAAATAATAGAAATACACGCACAGCTGCAGATCATTGAACGAAACGATTGTTAGTGATGGATTTGGAAAGATGTTCTGATGCTGCAGTTTAATTTTCGATTTTTGATTTTAATTTGTTTCGTGTTTTCATATTAGTTATGACCACTTTATTAAGTTTAAATTGCAGCTAAAGTAAGGAACTTAAGCTATTATTTTGTACGGTAAAATTTACTTACATTTTACATGATTTAATAATATTTCGAATTATAATTTTTTATAATGGTTATAACGTAATAATCTCATTATCACAGCATAATAGCAGTTACTTTTATATTTACTTGTATTGTTATATATATTATATATATAATATATATATATTATATATTTATAATTATTATATATATAATATATATATAAATATATTATTTATATAATTTATATATATATATATATATTTATTATAATAATCTATATATATATATTAACTATATTATATATATAATATATATATATATATGATATATATAAAGATGAGAGAGGATAGAAGGGAGAGATGAGAGAGAGAGAGAGAGAGAGGAGAGAGAGAGAGAGAGAGAGAGAGAGAGAGGAGAGAGAGGAGAGAGGGCGAAATAGTTTTTTTTTAAAATTAGAATGAAGGAAGATGAAAATAAAAACAGCAAAAATCAATTCATATAATTTCAATAATATAATAATAATAATATAATAATAATAATATAATAATAATATATAATGAATATATATTAAAAAATAATAATGAAATAATAATAAATAATAATATTAATAATAATAGTTAATAATAATAATAATAATAATAATAATATAATATAATAATATAATAATAATTATATAAATAATAATAATAATATATATATTAGGTTTTTTCAAAGTAGTTCCATAAAAAATTTTCCTTCAAGAAACGATTGTTTCACAACAACTTTTCAAACCGTTAATAATTTTTTTGAGAAACAATATTATATGTGTCTAGTTAGGAACTTTTAATTGACTTATTTTTGTAATAGAGTCAATAACAAATATAATTCCGTCGTTACCAAAAAATAAGTCTAAATTTATAATTTCTTTAATAATACTGATTTCAGATCGAATTTTGAACGAATTTATAAACAAATTCGCTCAAAATAGTTTCTTCGCGACAATCTAAAGAAGCTTTACATGTATTTCATCTATACATTTTGGCGCAATTTGATTTGGTGAACATTATATAAGTAATACTATAATGTCTTCGCATTGATCTAAATTTCAGATTACTGGCATGTTATAGTTAATATTAATTCATTGTAATTGATATCCTTTTCAGCGCATATATATATATATATATTATATATAATTATCTAACCACTTGTTCCACTATAACGTGAATTGCTATATATATATCTTTCAAATTTATTGTTTATAATGTTATTAATTATAAATGAAAAATGAAAATAGAATGAAATTTGAAAAATATGATTTTTTTTTATCTCTTTGGTAGTCATCTCGTTATTTGTGAAGTACACCACTGATATATTATATATATATTAATTATATTAATATATATTAAACTGCTCATAATTTTATACATATTTAAAATAAATTTACATACAATATTTATACTAAAATAATTAAAAATATTTTAATATATCTTATATATATATTATAAATATATTTCATAATATATATAGTCTTCTAATATTATATTTAGATTGATATTGGATTTGAACATATTATTTGAGATCATATTTAATCTCTCTGTCCGTGAGCGGTGATGAAAACTATATATATATACATTTATATATCATTATTATATTAGTTATTTTAATTTAGTTGATTACTTAGTACTTGTATTTATATTATATTATTTGATATAGATTTCATGATATATATATTATATATCGGTTTACTAGTTATATAGTTTATGGGTCATATTTAGATATTATAATAAGATATTTTATTTATATAGTGATATCCTATTCTTGTTCTATTCTTTTCTACTTTCTTTTATTATCAACTTATATATCCTTCTTTATTTGCCCCTCTATAGTATTAATTTGATTTATAATTGCGTCGTTTAGTGTGCTCCATTTATTATACGTTCTATTGCGGTACGTAGATTTATATACTAATCTATGTAGTGTATCTTCGGGATGTTTTAATCTATTCTTTAATATAATATATCATTATATAATTATAATTTGATATATATATTTGTTCTATTATTTCTAATGTCCTTTTTTATTATAACTTACTGTATTTGATCTATTTGCTCTATTGTACTATATATATCAGAGTCTTTCTAATATTACTATACTATATAATATGACTCATTTATCTATTTATATATAACTTAAGTTTTTGATGGAGAACGCTTTCTTGAGGCATTTATTCGTCATCGACTTGTATTTTTTGATGATATAGCAATGCTCCTCGATTTCGGATCAAATTTTTTTCTATATAGGAAGAGAATTATGTTTAGTGTTATTAGCTAAGATTGAATTTCTATATGTTGACTGTGAGCATTCGTGTGGCGGCTTTCAGTTATTTTAGTACGCTCACCTTTTCTCTAACGTCTATCGCTACTGATGCGGTATGAGAATATGATGGTGCGGATATGCGCTCAGTGTGGCTGAGCGTCTACAGAATATTGATGAGTGACCTTGTCCACTATGTGAGTGGATAAAAAATCTGTTAATCGATTGCTCTTTTGGTTCCGCCTAACTGTTATTTGATACAAATCTGAAGTTTATAAGCCCTATATCTTATATAATGATAATATTTATTTTGGTTTTTACATATATACGATCAATATACATTTTTAACTTTTTATACATTTAATTAAGTTATTACAACCTTTTGTCTACAGGGCACTTTTACGTATTAATTTGCATTAAGTGCCAAAGCCATTTTAATTTATCTTACTAGTTGTAACTAATATATATAATCTACACAATTTAATATTGATTTCTAATACATCTCCTGATACGCTATCTCACCCACCTCTCTATACACTTATTATTAACTATATTATTGCTATCATATCCTACTAGTCATGATACAATTCAAACATCGATTTCTATGTACAATAACTCAAACTATAAATATAATGTTATCTATATATATTACCGTCTACATCATATGATTACACTAGTGATATTGTCATTATTTGTTATTTCATCATCATAAAACCTTATCCACTGCTTATATCACTATGATGTATATGTACTTCACTTATTTACCTCTGTTGAACTAATATGTCTACTGTACTCTAATAAATATAGTTATTTATATATATTATATGGACCTAGATTACTATAAAAATATATTCATTTTGGCGTTTTATTACAGTAATTGTACTAATTGACCTCAATAGTATAATATATATTACCTAATTCATTTATTAGCTTATATACAATATATTTCTCATTTACCGCCTATCTCTCTTTGATGAGTCTCTTGTTATCTCTATATTATATGCATTATTTATTGCTACCAAAAGTTACTGCTTTGTTTGTCAGTTTATTATTTCAGCACTTTAATTAATCTAATACAATAGTTCCCTTTTTATTGCATATCTTCATGTTCCGACAAGTTGCATACGATATTTAGTGTGTTCGAGTGTGTCGAGTGCTTCATGGAATATACTTTAAGAGCCTCTAGTTAAAGCATCTCTAGCATACCTTCTTATGGGTGGACGGGGGTAAAAGTTTCACGTAATGAGTCAGAGAGTGATTTAGTGCTGGTAAGTAATGCTACAATGTCGACTTGTTTACAGCGTTATACACTAACACTCCTCTCACCTTACTAACTGTGTTCTAAGTTCATTTATTTTTCTAATATTCCTTTTCTTTTCACATTCCTTCAGTGATTCCACTTTATCACATTTCTTTTTCTTTTATTCTTGCAGCTTCTTTTCTGCCTTCACCACCAGATCCGTCATCAACAATCTATGTCCGAATCCATTGTTATCCAGTTTACTTACATTCCTTATTATCCTATCTATAGAATGAATTTTATGGTCTATAATAGATCTCTGATCGAATTCTCTGTGTATTATTCCATTATACCTTGCGAACTATTGTGAGCTTTGGTGAAAAAACCATTCATGATCCTTGAAATCTCCTAGACAGAAATCTATAGCATCTCTCCTTCAATTTCATTTACTCCTCTCCCTACTGTCTACCATTGTACTTCCAGCTCTCTCCTTCCACTATTGATTAAAATTCTCCATCAGAAACAGTACATCCTCTTCTCTTTTTCCGTTTCTACATTCTCCTCCAATATTTCCATGAACTGTCTTTTTCTCTCTCCAAGTGTCCATGTATGCGAGCGAATATAACGTGATAGAAGAGGAATCGTTTCGCGGATCCTTTTGATAATTTCCTTCATGCATGGAGTATTTTGGAGAACTTTTGTTCATAAGAATAGTACTAATATCATCTCACCTCACAATGAGTTCTGGCTGCTTGTATTTACTCGTATTATTTAAATAAGCATCGGTCTTAGGTAGATATTTTTGATGTAGGTAAGAGATATTTCCGAAGGTGCTATTTAGTTTTAAGCTGCAAGCTAATCTTTTGAAGGATTTTTGGATGCTCATGGCTTCTCTTGACGAAAGAATGACTTTGGAGATGAAGAGAGACATCCTTGAGATTTTAGTTAAATATATTCAATTTTTCATATAAATTTATCCTCAATAAAATCTATTGTAAGGACTATTATTCTTTAGTTTAATATAAAACTTTTTCGATGAATTCTGCACACTCATTAATTAGTGAAGACGTATGTAAAGTGCGAATCGCGATGAATTGCGCATAGCCGGGAGGTTCTTCCAGTTGGTCTAATAGTGTCTGATGTGCCTCTAGCGGACTTCACTCTCTTTGTGTGTGTCGTGATGGTGCGGTCTATTCGCTGACATTACCATTCAAACTGAGCGTGGATGCTCCACCTCTGCATTATTATCATATTACATTCATCTACAGGTAATATCCATATCTCTCTTATAACCATAGTCGTAAATTAATTATATAGCGTAGTATGCATTTATATATATATTAAATATTTAATATTACATTAAACATTATCAAATTATTATATGATTATATTTTACTGGTGAGTTGTTACTTAAAAGGTCTGTACTATTACTCCGGTACTGTAGTCTAGAGTATATATATTAATATATGTATTAATATTTATAATATATTATATATATATATATATATAATATATATAATTATAATTAAATATATTATAATATATATATATATATTATATAATAAATATATATAAATATATATATAATATATATAAATATATATATAATATTATATATATATTATAAAAATATTTAATAAAATTCTGGTAAATATTAATTATTTTTTATCCTAAATAAATAAATAAATTGTCAACACATGGAGTTCGTGTTTGATAGATGTAATAGAGTACGAGTATAAGGAATAACCATAGTTATAATTTTTAAAAAAGGGTAAGTACGATTTATAGTTACATCGTATCATATTAAAAATATGTTTGATAAGGAGTTTACGTATATCCTCGTATTACATTGTAAGCTCCGTATATAGTTCGCTGTATATACTGTTAGATATAGTAACGTAGCACACCGTTACTAGCTGATAATATCATACAATATATTAAGTCTACAGGGAAAAATACTATTGTTGGAATCCTTAGTCAATATTATATACGAGTGAGATAACTGTTAATATAAAATAAAAAAAAAATTAATAAATATCAAAGACTAACATCAATGAAAGAAACACTAAAACATAATATTATTTGTATAGGGGTGGATTTTTTTTTTTATAGAAAATTTATAATAAAAAAAAAAATATAAATATAACAAAATATTGTGCATTTTGGGGGGGACTGGGACATTATATATAGTAATATTATGTTTTAATTTTATTTATTTTTTTGTAAAGGTAATTACATCTGAGCATAATATAGAGTGGTCTGACTCACGACGAGGGAACTAATACTAACTATATTAGTAGGGGGCGTTTCCATAATACGTAAGTGAGGAGGGGTCAGGAGGTAAACCCCTCTGCGACACCCAATACACAATAGAGCGTGAGTTCGGATAACTCCTCCGGAGGGGGAGATATATTACTATTATACGAGTTACCCGTAGTCGAAGTATAGTAACCCCGATCCTGTCACTATGTGAGTCAGTGAGTTATAATACCCTATGGTTGGATTTAGTATATAAAAGAAATAGCAAGGAGTATTGTTGAATATGTTAATCATAAAGGGTGTATTATTGTGTTTTGAAACGGTTATCTGGTATTATATTGTTTTTACGTATCATGAAACTGCTCTCGAAGAACTGGTTTACTGCCTGGTATGAAATCTCCACTAGGCAGTGGTCTGGATCATTTAAGCATAGTCCACAAATCTCATCGTAGGTCTTACGACAACCCAGCCCTGTCTATTCTGCTTTTTGTAAACTCTTCGAGTAAGAGTAATCTTTAAATGAACTATAAAATAGTTCATGTACATACCTGGGTAATCTTTTACAACAGTGTGAGCGCGCGTATAATGGCTTATATCCTTCAATATGTATATGTTTTGGCTATACTTTTATAGTGTAGAATTATTTATCCCTCAATGGATTTATTGTCCTCGTTATTTTCACGTTTCCATTGCGAGAGGTCGGTACATGGTTCATCTCTTCTAAGAGATAACTATGGATCACCACATAAATATAGCAACATTAATGATATTTTACAACACATTCTACCCTTCTGTATACACCCCATCCAGAATGAGTAATATGTATGAGTAAATTCTTCTATGCCGCTATTTAATATCATCATTATCATACATAAATGCCTATATTACTTCGTATGCCTCTGCTTTTTCAATAGCTGTCTATATATCTGAATCTTTACTTATAGCACAGTTGTTAACAAATAATATACCCGATATGAGTTTATTTCTATGTCAGGATGTATAAAAATCCAAGAGGTCTGAAGAAGGTCCTTATGGGCTACCAACATTGCAAGATGAGTGATCTACTACATCTCTCTCTACTATGATTATTATAATGACAACTGCGTAATTTTATAAACATATAATTCTTCTAAATCCTTCACTTGCCTTTAAGTCTCTAATTTATTGGAACTTTTCTAATATCTAACCGGTACACTATAATTAATGACGGTGCCGGCACAGTTGTTTTCATGAGGAGTGTCTCCTGCGTGCAGAGTAAGTAAAATATCACATTTTCTGCTCTAATGTATTTGCCAGGATTTTTTCCATTGTGCGTCTGATTCCTATCCGTGTTAGATTGCTGTCACTTTTAGATTCTTGCGTCTCGTTAAGTAAACGTTATTATAGTAGAGGTACATAAGAATTGTCATATAATATTAGTTGAGACAAGAGTATTTGTATATACTATGGTCATATGGAGATAATATACTTGTGTGCGTGGTAAAGTATTATCGTTGTGTACTAAATATTCTGTCTTTTATATAATATTTGTTTATTTTCCTTACTCACTAGTATTCCCTTATAAATATACTTAATACATTGATATATAATAAGAGAACTAATAATTTCACGAGCGTAACCTCATGTGTAAGGCTATACGTGTACTAGTAGGTTATTGATCTTGCAGATCACACGATAAACTTATCTGTATAGATCCAACCGGAATATTCAATAATCTCTTTATTCTAAGACCTTTCTTCTGTATTACTGAGAAAAACTCTTTAATATATCAAAAGTTTTTGACCCATTCAATTCTCATGAATTATATTCTTTTATTATTTTGTTATATCTTTTATATTCAATTTTAACACTACCTTAATATATCGCCCATATATACTGTCCATTTATTCGCGATTATGTGAATACATTAAGACTCAACCAAGGATGTCGTCATAATGACTCTATGTGTTATTATGACTCATCTATGGTAAGACTATTGTATAATATTATATATAATATAATTAAGTATATAATTTTCCAGTAATCTATGTCAAATATTTATATTATATATATAATATAAAGTAAGACATTTATAGTAAGATACTCATATACGCAAGTGCGTTCTTATTAATTAAGTAACTATGTTGGATCTCTATTTAATCAACTATTTACGTACCGCTATTGTTATTATACGGTCAAAATGATTGGCTAATGATAAGCTTATTATCCATACTCCCAGAGCATCTCTGAACACTCTCGCCACCCTTGAATTTATCTCATTCCTTGAAATACTCGTCCGATACGATTTATAAAGTGTCTTCGCGAGTTCGTTACTTCTATATAATAATTCAAGTACATGAGCATCTGGCAACTTAGCTGTACTTCCTTTTTATCTTTTATTTGGTCTCATAACCACAAGTATCTAGTCAGTATGGTATACAGCTTTCCCATCTCGACTTTATTAAATCATATAATATCATATACTTGATTGACTTATATCTCTTAGTGGGGACAGTCTCGAAGACGGGTCGGTGGTCTATAGAGTCATATATTCCGATAAATCTATAATACTACTTAATATCAATGCTATATCTGTAGTAAGGTCTTCTGACGTAGTGAGCTAGGGTGAGGCGGTGTAGCGGAGAAAAGAGGGACAGCCCAGGGCGTGGAGTTTCTCACTAACACGATACAGGTGGTGAGTGGGCGAGGCAGTCAGAGCGAACCTCCCAAAATACAATCTGCCTACGCGTCCTTGCGACGACCACTCGTGCGGGGGTCTCCTCGCCAACCTCCGTAGCTCTCTCCCTGAATGCTGTAGATGCACCAAGACTCATGCCAATCAGGGGCAGTGAGCTATCTCACACTTGGGGGTCATAACTATTATTAACACATAACAAGAAGAGTATATACTACGAAGCTCCTATTCTTCACGAAGTAGCGTATAAAAATCTATAAATACGGTCTATTCTCTACTCATTATTAGCATATCATTATCTAACTCATAACTTTTATTTTATTCGACTTTTCCGCACTAAATTAATATCCAGCATTCAGCAATAATTTCAATCCTTTCGCTATCTGTCTGTAGTCTTCTGCGCGAGATATGATTGTGGCCCTTCTATGAGGCTGATATATTTACCTATGACACAGCTGATAAGCGTTATATAATATATATATATATTATAATATAATACTATATATATAATATATATATATATATATAAATTTACATATATATTATAATATATAGTATATTATATATTAGTATATATATATATATATATATTATATATTAATATAATATATATATTATAATATAACTAACTATATATATATAATATATTTGTCACATTAAGAATAATGTGATTATTAAGGTCCAAGGGATAAAGAAATGAGAAAGATATTTATAAAATACTATTTATTTATTATCACGCAGACATTACAGCTATATAACTATATAGTTATACTATACTTATTATTTGATAATCGTCAATAATTTCAGTATCTTTAATCCTAATACTAGGTCTCATTTAATCAAGGTCGTATTATTCTTTTCCTAATGTTTACTCAGCTACTCAGCCATCTCACACGAGCGCCGAGCTATTCAATAATCGGATTAGTGAGCATAAGAAGATACCTGAACACAAGAGCATGCCCACAATCAAAGGTCTCTCTCCGGAGAGACAGAATGGAGGGTAGTCGCTCAGTAACGTGGGCTTTATACAGACGGAATACTTAGTTGACTAATCACGAATAGATAGAGCAAGGCGTAGCTTTGCCAGAGCACCCACAAGATATAATATAAGACTGGAATAGATAGCACAAGATAGGACACAGATGATCAACTCTTGTGTTTCATTATCTGACACTAGCCTCAAAATTCATAGTGAGAGCATCCAATTGCGCTACTTTACAGGGCTTTCTTCCAGTTTACGTGCTTTAGTACTAGCCGAGCGATGTCGAGCAAGTCAATGTATGGTATCGCGATTATCCGTATAGACGACTAACTTCCTCTGATCATACTACGAGAGCTTATTGTACCGCTATCTGACACAGAACGTAGTCGCGTCCAACTCAGATCAAGAGATTTAATTGGTACGGGTTCTCTAAAGAGTGTTTTGAACAAAAGTAGAAGAGTATTTTTAGTCTCTTAGCTTTAGATTAACTCCTTATACAGATCAGAAGGGTGGGCCGGAGCTCAAATGTAGAAGTTTTAACGCATACAACGCTCGCAATAATAGCTGTATATATCATCTGGACGTCTGTTTTCAGAGTTCTCTAGCAACCTGATATACAGCACTTTTCTCCAGTTTTCTAGAGTGCCTTAACTTTCAATCTACTGATTGTAATAGCGGGGATATCTCATAGAGCGATATATTGTATTTAGTGATTAAGGATGACAGATTTCTATTGTTATTTACACAGAAGCGAATGCAATACGTTATGAGCTCTTGTATGAGCATGTCACAGTTGGAATAGGTGTCTTTGAGAAGGGAGATGTATAGGAGGTGTTTCAGTCTATAATAGGTTGCAATGTTTAACAAGGGCGTCCGCACTCGAACCATCGGAATATCCATCAGAACGAGTGAACATGATTAGAACTGGAAGTGTACGACGACAGAGTGCACTCTAGAAGTCATATATAACGAGGGAGCACTAGATTAGAAGTTTAGTATGAGAGAGTTTGGAAGTGGCTTCGATCGATTCTCAAGCACTATTTAAGGATCATATAAGCTAGCGAACGGCAGGAGATGAAGAGAAGTACGGCTGAAGAGATCGTGCTATGAAAGAAGCTAGAATCGATTCGGATGTACAGAAAGTGGATAACTATGCGGAAACACGTCAATCAATAGTTTTTGAGTACAGCAAAACGGAGGCTGATATGCTGCGTTCGCTCCAATCATCGCTGGAAAGATGGAGGTATAGTAAGATAGGCGATCTATATTCGGCAGTATGGAAAACCGATAGACATATTGGCAGTTAGATATGCAGAGGGGCATGAGGGAAACATCAAAGAAGAAGGGAACACTGTGATAGTGTGAGTTTGAACGCGTAGGTGTGGAGAGATGCACACGCTTGCGCCCAATACCACTCGTGGACGGTAATGATGAGGTGAATGCTAATCTGAGGATACTGTGAGATGACTTGTACCTATATATATGTTTCATACTGTTTCTCGCAACCATACTCACTACTATGTGCAGAAGTACAAGCACCTTCTTCATTATGGGACCAACACTTGTTCTACTTCAGTGAAGGGTAGCGTAATAGACGGAGAGAGCTAATTGGCAGGAAAAATCAGCTCCTCTATCATTCTCATGGGATAAAGAGTAATCGTTCTTTTTCATTTTTACCAAATTCAGTTTTGATACATCGTGCAGCAGACGGGAGTTTTTAATGTTCAACATGATGATTCGTATTAACGAGCAGTACTCATGACCATTACTGAAGCTGTTTAGAGAACATGTTACGATCTTATAAGATTCAACCGACATATGATACATCACCGAAACTGGAATGGAGTTTGCTATTCCAACGACTAATATAGAGTTTTACGTTTTTTAGCATAGAGCACTTTTTTTAAAATTATGCCATAATATACCAGTGAGCGTACATATCGAGCGTGATGCAACGTAGAGTATCGATCATAAGTAGTGTACACGAAGAGTCAGAGTACTACATTTTTCGGCGAGGATCGAGTCTTCATGAGGTGCGCGCTTCCAGCACTGGAGGAAAATATTTGGTTATTGTACGGAGCGCACTCTGTGCATGTTTTTGAGGTGAAGTTCGCACATCCAAATAACCGTGTGGGATCGAGTAACCTCGTGTATATCTTTTAAGACTCATTTCCTGTTGAAGGGGCAAACTGTTGAGTTGCCCCAATACATTTAATGTTCCGATCATGTAAGCAAATCCATACGATGAGCCGTAACCTAAACACTAGAGAGTCAGGTCTGGTGTGTTTGACACAAAGGAACACTTTCGCCACAGAATGCTTGAGACTCTTCTCGGACTCGACAATCATCCGGGGAGGAATGCCCTCGGGCCCCCTCATCTTCTGTGAGGTGTGAAGAATATCAGATGAGAAATGTTAGATTGGTGAGAATCACATGAACCAAACATGTGAGCTGGACTATTCACATAGTACTAATTGACAGGGAAATCCAATAGTCAGAGATGTGCACATAGGTTATAATGCATCTATAATGACTGAGGTGCCCCGATATAGATTCTTTCGGTCACGATGGGTATATTGTTCCAGCGACACTAAATTAATTCGATGAAAAAAGTGGCCGAAGAGATTGCCTTTTCTGAAGGCAGAGTAGCACAGACCCGTCCGCGCGAATAAGGGTCGAGTGGCCGTTACGCTATGAGTTAAATCTAAGTTGTATATTGTCTCAGATGATTATTTGGTGCATATGAGGAGCAATGATTTTTTTATCTCGTAGATAAACTGAATTGAACCAAGCTGTCTCGATACGTTTACCTACTTTCAGGACCTATCATCAAGGCTCTAAACAAGATAAGCGAGCTTTAAAGTTATAAAATACGCAATTAGCAAATTTAAATAAAATTATTTAATAATAGAGAGATAATAGAAGCTGTATGAGTTTCTGAACTCTCTAAACTTCGGTAATCATAATGGCAGTCTCTCTATCAACTGACTCACTTAAAGTGGCTGCGAAGCGAGGAAATGTCTCTTGAACCGAACGACAACACATCCAAACTTCACGAATTTTATGAGGAGAATAAAATGAATAATTAGTATATGATATGAGGAAATTGAAGTTTCACCTCCGAGGAACTCCACCTGAGTAAGTGATTTTTTAAACAGGAGCACCCCTACTTTGTTACTCACACGTTGAAGAGAGATAAGTAGCTGAGGAGGAGAGAAGGACTACTGTTCGGCGGTATCAAAGAGGATTCATTCAGAGTAGTCTAGTCCATAAACAAACTCATCCACGAGAGACTCAAAAACAAAAATACTACCAATATAGACACGAGATTAATAGATTGAGGACTCAGACATTACGTTTAAGGATCAAATAGGTTGGGTAGACACTGCTGCAGAAGAGCAAAAGATATTATAATATAAATAAAAGAAACATAATGTTTAATAAAGTCATTACTCAAGATTGTGAGGTTAACACAAAGGATGATATGCAGTAAAGAGTATAGTGAGAAAAGGCATGTATGAAGTGGCATGTAATATATATAAACGCGAATAAAGCAGAAAGAGGTGAGATGCGTGAAAGCACATGATAAGGTTAGATCAGACAATTCGAGTAATATGAGGTTAAACGAGTAGTAATAGGTAATATGAGATCGTAAATTCCTATTATTCATAATGTTCCCAACCGTATCGGTTTATAGAATGCTTTGAGACTCTAGTTTTGATGTTACGCATTTTCATCCTCCGGCTGCTATAGTGGTATGTTGTAGAAGTAAAGACTCCAATGGCCACTAAGTAGTTGTGATAAGCAGCTGAAAGCAGGAAGGTTAAGGCAGTAAAGCAGAGCAGTTAAAGCAGTAAAGCAGAGAGTTAAAGCAGTACAGCAGTAAAACAAAAGCATACTAATCCCTTAGGTGGTAGGTAGGTAACACCTCTATTGATTTCTGATTTACTGCTAAGGTGTGTAAAGTATATGTTTTTAATAAAATTTCGTACAT
>JABUQX010065000.1:0-17500 GCA_015478945.1 Trachelipus rathkii
TCAACTGTAGCCATTTACTATACTGTTCTCCGACAAGGTCTATTCGATACTATGTTAATCTGGCCCAAGAGTGTTGGACGATGTGCAGCATGCGGCGAGCAAATTTAGAAATATAACAGCCGGCAGCCATTAGTGACGCTAGTTCTTCCTCCCAACCAGCACGACACAAGCCTTACAACGAGGTGTTGATAAATGCACGCTCCAGTATTAAGCCACACAATATCCCCTCGATGAGCTCACAATATGTCAACGGGACCATCCGTCTATACCATCTAGCACCCAATACTTCGTCAAGATCGCACCAAAATAAGCCGCGAAATGCTGTTCGCCATATTCATTTTGATTGTGCACCAAATCGTACCTTATTCCCGTAAATAATCCTAATAGGTGTTCACTAGTTTACGGTCCAATAACACCTTCTAAAAAGATAATCAACATCTCCCTATCTTACTATTTCCCCTTTAGTTTGTAATTCTATGTATCTCAAGAAGTAAATATCTCTTTACAACATATGATTTTTTTTGATAAGCAAAATATTTAGACAATTTTAGAATGTATGGATAGATTTTTATTTAGTCTTGATATTAGTTTTGACGGAATATTCATCTTCACCATTCAAATTTCCTGACATTCAATCAAACACTTATTATGACAGAACCCACAAAGGATGTTGATTGTTCAACCCTAGATTGTGGCCGCTCTTTGTGATCGAGTTGGGTCTCTTCAACATCCTGCACATTGGACTCGAATTTACATATATATATATAATACTATATATATCTAATATATAGTAATATATATAGTATATATATATATATTATATATTATATATATATAGATATATAATACGTATATATAATATAATAATATTGATAATCATTTCCTTATTAACTTGTTTCGAAAATCTGGACAAGTCTTCCTATACAATAAGTTGTAGTCGTACGGCTGTGCCTTATGATCCGGGCATGTTCTTGCAACTGTGGAGTCAGTATCGACAATAACTTTGTTCGTTCCCTCACAAAAAAATCATAGTAAAAGGGTATTGTTAAAACTACGAAACATAGCAATGCAATTATTTTTATTTGACGGTAAATGAACATTTATAATTTCAAAACATTTTTAATTGATACCAATGACACAGGAAAATTTATTTAAATTGATCCTGTATAAGTTTTTTGGGAAAAGTTTGTGATTAAGAAAAAAGATATTCGATGAATTAAAAATTGCGTTACATATATTGATTTAAACTTTTTGTCGTTATTCCATCTCAGTCTGATATTTAAAAAGAAAGTATGAATTTCCTCTTTGTATCATTGAAGAATATTTAAAGGAAAAACACATTTCCTTTCCTGTAAGGTATTCCATTTCGAGTTCTACCGGGGCTCAAGTGGCTTGCATTCCAGGACATTTTGCACAAACACCCCGTCCAATTGCCGATGGGCTCTCCGCAAGTTCGCCCTTTGCTCCCTTATACTATAGATTATATTATAATATATACTATATATTATATATACTATTAATATATATAAATATCTATATATATATATATATTTACTGATATGATATCATTTAACTTATATACTATTGAGTTAATATATTATATTATTATATATATACTCACATTCATACCATTACAAAATATTTACACTTGAACACAACTATTTTTAGTCATAATAATTTACCTCGTAATATCTTGAAAAATAAAAGATACTATGAATATAATTCTCATAAGTAGCATTAAGGCCCCTCAACTTAATTTTAGATCAAACAACATAATTTATCTAATTAATAAGGTAGTAACGAAAGTAATTAATTCCACCGACCTGACAACTTATTTATATATTCTATCAACAATAATAAAATATAAAAAAAACTGATCTATTGAAATTATAATCCGATTTAAACTTTACCTTTATGTCTAACATCGACACCTGGGACAACGACAGTGGCAGATACTACTCACATAATATACACAACCAATGTAAATTGCATCTCTATCATCATTTTCGTTGCGATCAATACTCGAAACTTATGAGTACGCAAATGTGTCATTTTATTGAAATACAAATAATAACAGAGATGAAAAATTCTTTAAGATTATTATATATAAAAATAATATTACATATTATTATATATATATAATTATAGTATTCATCAATATGAGCATCATCAGAGTGAATACAGAACTCCATATAATTATTTATGTTATAATTAAAAATAATCAACCTACAAATTAATACTATACTTTTTATTAATATACAATGGCTATAAGAATATTTTAAGGTATAAATATAGTAGTGTAATCTGAATCTAAGGTTATGAATAAACTTAGCAGTTAGGTTATGTAGTCAAAATCATTTTAGATTGTTTACTCAATAATACTATAAATTAAATATCATTACAATAATAACAAAAATATAATAAATGATATAATAATTTCGGAATAATAATACAAATATCTTTAAGGGATTCCAGTTGATTGAATTATTTATATAGAGTCTTTTAAGATATAAACTGATAATAATTTTAGTATATATTTGCATATAGTAATTAAGTATCCATCAAATTCCCAAACTTGAGTAAGCAATACTAATAAGTAATATTAAATGGATAAAAAAATGTAATAATTAAAAATATAACAGCAAAAAAAAAAAAAAATAAATTCTACGTGGATATAAAGTTCAAAACAGTAATAAATGGACTTCGATATGCCGATAAAGACCGGGGGGAGGGGGGCAGCGTACGGTAGAACCGATATCTAAGCCTCCCAGTATATATCCCTCGGGTAAGGTGGTGATATACAATATATTAATATATATATATTATATACATATAGTAGTAATTATACTATATCTATATAGGGAGGGGAGTAAGGAAATACTATATATATATAATATTAATAACTTATATCATATATAATACTATATATATAATCATATATTTATATATAATATACTGCCATTCGCACTAGGGACATCCTTCCATACTAAACAATACCAAGTTATGAAGGTACTAGTGATATTATCGTCATATGGGTTGTAAATTATTAACAATGACATGCATATAGGATATTACTGTCTTAACCTACTAATTGAGTTTATACTATGTTAAATTCTATTTTCTTATTAATATAAAAATATCATAATATACTATACTATATTTAATATACTTATAATTTATATATATTATAAATATATTAATTAATTATATTATATATTTAATTATAATATATGATATATATTAATATATATTATATAATATTAATATAATATTATATATAATATATATAATTAATTTAATATCAATAATATTATATATATATATATTAATATATTATATAATATATATTATGCCTAGTGTCATTAGTTCTTGACAATTTATAGAATTTAACTACTGATCGCCATTTTAAGTGTTTCTGAATCTATATAACATTATAAGAAAAAGAGAGTATGTTACTGTGCACACACATGCACTACATACACATCATATTATCTAACATATTAATATAATACTCTAACCTTTATACACCCACTATCTACACTATATAAATGTAACTACTATATATCTACACCACTAGTAATGGTAACATCTATATGGTAGTAGTGGTATTGATAGCACTTATACACCTCATCCCATTATGAACACTATGATATATACTATATATACACACTATTGGCTAACAATTAATTATATTATAGATCACAATTATACAACCCTCCATAGACAACTTATGTGCAAACTAACTATACTTTAATAACCACACTACTATTACACTGGGTTAGCACTCACATGCGGCTACGCACCAACACATTAATGACACATCACCTCACGCTATATTAACACTCTACAATATCACTTGGATGATTTTGAATAAATATGCCTTTTCAAACTTTGGATGCACTGTACAATATTGATGCTATATTATATTTAAATCAATTAATGCCTCTAAGCATTATGATATATAATATATATTTAGTCACTTCAACACTTATTCGAGATTGGTGGTGTGATGTATATGTGAGGCGATACTTGTGATATTGTAATGCTCATGCTTTGTA
The DNA here is from genome assembly GCA_015478945.1 of Trachelipus rathkii. NCBI lineage: Eukaryota > Metazoa > Arthropoda > Malacostraca > Isopoda > Trachelipodidae > Trachelipus > Trachelipus rathkii. The sequence continues at coordinate 4,059 of JABUQX010065000.1, forward strand.
TGAGCGTATTTCTATTGATGAGGACCATCTAGTAAATACTTGTATGTTATATATATTGATGAATCATTCTTTGCAATGAAAATTACATACGTTTGATATGGCTTATCATACTCTATACCCTACATCCAATCAAAAGAACAGATAGTTTAATATTTAAATGTTTTCATATTATATAATTAGCCTTTCATACAAAATTGTATTTTATGTGGGGTATCCTAGCAACCGTTATGAAGATACCTCCTCATCATACATATGAATTTTTTATCACAATAATAATTATTAAAACAGGACTAAAATAAACAACTGTTTCCGATTTTCGGACTAAATTCTGATAGGCATCAGATATTTCTTAAATGGAATACCAAACAAACAATTTTCGAAAACAATTATTGGAGGGAAAAATTATATAATATATATTTCAGCAATTTCTGCCAATAATCTTTCCCACACGTTCTCTTGAGGTTTATATTTCACACAGCATTCACCTTCAGGTACCGAGCGTATGCTATAGCTACTCGTGACTAAGTAATGACGTACTAAATATGTTATTCTACCGCCTATAGCGATATATAGAAAGATATATATATTATATATATATATATATAATCACATTATTACACAGCAACACTTATGAGCCTTATAGTACACAATATCTAATAGAACCCTATTTTTTACATAGAACTATGAAAGAACATTGCTCCAATTAATCTTTATATGACTTTTGAAGCATTATTCTCAAACCATTGTAAGCTTCTGTTCTCCGTTCGTAGAGATTTATATGTATAGAAATACATGAGAAATGGTAGTAAAACAAACTCTTTGCTCGCAGGTCTTTGGATCTCCTAGTTTCAAATCTCTTGCTGATAACATGATGATAATTCGATAGTGTATTGATACAGCTCCACATATCATTCAGTCCCTTTGTAAATAATCTGGTGAATAACCATCTGTATTTATATATAAATAAACATGTGTGTGGTGTCTAAAGTATAAACTGTCCTGTCGTTATTACGTCAGCTAAAGAGCCTATACATTTAACAACTGTATGAGTTTAACGATATACTATTAGCAACAGACCCCTAGAATTTCAATAGCGATTGTCTATGGTATTGAGACATAACATGAGCACTCTATATTTATAGTGTACCAAGAAATAACTATATATGTTTTGATGCATTTGTTTTTATTACCTCGATACTCTTTGTATTTACTTCTCTTCTCGAGATATCCATAACTTATTTTTCGTCTATTATTATGTCGGAATTGCACACTCTTGCAATCTTTTAAACATACTTGCTCTGTACATATTTGCACAATATTGGCCTGCGAGAATGATGACCTGAAAATACTTGCTCTTATATAAGACAGTGTCATATTACTCTACTTTCCATCATTTCTTACAAATCTTTGTGTGCTTATCAATATTCGAAGTTCATTTATATAGACGTCTGATGTCCGAAATAAAATTTATTTAACATTTTTGTAATTTTCTAGATACATCAATTATCAATATAAATACCATTGAGAGAATTTCTCGGACTGGGTTTAGCCGTATTTAATCCCCTCTCTTATATTGACGAGCCGGAAGAGAAGATGAATGCAAGAGAGTAGGAATGAATGCGAGAATAAGAGAAGAGAAGAGACGAGAGGTGTGAGAGAGTACGCGTAAGAGCAAACAAAGCGAATAATTAGATGATGAGAGAGAGCTTCTGAGTGAATATATAGTTACCGTCTGCTTGTAACTGCTCAGAGATAAGCTCAAGTTAATTACTAGCTCTAAAACTCCAAATATGTGGTGACAGTAGCAAAAGAGGACAGGATAAATACAGTATTAGTAAGAGGAGGAGCGAGTGGTAGAGGATCGAGAAACCTTTTAGGGAACCCACATTTTGATGAGAGCGTGTATATGGGGAACCAGCCCCAAGCGGTGTTGGGTTAACCTCACTAAGTGGTGAGACGACACCCTCCTAAAATGGAATGCCATCGACTGGTCTAGAGGAGGACAAGAGTTCTGTATATGGCGACTCAAGATCACAATCCCAACCTTTTGATAAGCTATAATGAGAAGTGTTGTGATCCTTCCATTTAAGGTCACGAGAAAAAGGAACCCCAAGAATATTAAGGACAGATGAAGTCTTGAGTTGTGTATTTTTCGAGTTTTCGAAGATCGTTAAAAATTGTAAGGAAACATTATTTTTTCGTGTGCAGAGTAGTGTAAATATGCTAGAACTGATGTTATTTGAGTGCTTCAATGAAACTAAGTACCGCTTGTTTAAACTCTAGTAACTATCCTAATTGTCATAATAAATCTTTGAACAAAGAGCTGTAATAAGTAGTGTTATAAGTTGCCCACAAGGAGTCCTAACTCTCGTTCGATGAGTGTGAGATTAGAGCTTGCTGTTGGGTTGGGAAAATCCTTTCCAAAGGTGAAACTAGTACTGATTTTATACAAAATTATTCTACTTGACGAATCAAATCACGTAAATCAGATGTATAAGAATTAGTAGTTACCACTAAATTTTCAACCTTCAAGATGGCTGCTGATTTTTAAGTAAGTTGAGTTTCAACTTTCATTCAAAAAGATCTGTCAAGTATTATATATGTAATAGTAAGTGCCTTATGCTGAGTAGTTATAATGTTATAATAAGGTCCATTATATACGTTGAAATGATGTATATTGTCTATTATGAAGTACGATGGTCTCATTAATTAATATGAAATAGTCGTGTAGTGTCGTTATTTATAATGATGGGATATGATTGTATTAATATATAAACCTTCACTAACTAGCTATTTACTGCGTTATAACTCTCCTTTAAAGATATAATTTCTAAATTTTATCTATTATATATAACATTACTCAATATACTGTGATAAATCATATATAGTTATATCAGTAATATTATCATATATGATAGTAATAGAGTTAGTTTAACTTACTAACAACCTATAATTATGGTCACGTAATTATGATATATCATATATATTTAGTCATTCTATGAGTTTATACTAGCCTTACTATTAAAAAAATATCATTATTATATATACTTACTGCCCTTTATAATAATACTTATATCATTGAGCTTATTTTATATATATATAATTATTATGATAAGGTCCGGGGTTCGAATCCAGTTCGGACCTAGGTAGAACATTACCTGAGAGAAGTTCCCCTCCTTGAAATAGGGCTAACTATGCTCGTGAGGTGTGAACTTTTAACAAAAATATATATAATAATATATATAATAGATATATATATAATATATATATATATATTATATTCATATAATATATATATATAATATATATATATATATATATATATATTATATATGCTATATAATTTCTGAGTGCTGTTATATCATGGGTTTATCAGTATTATAATAAATATATATATATATATATATATATTATATATATATATAATATAATATAATATCATATATATATATAGTTATATTATATATATAATATTTATATATATATAACATATATACTATAATATATATATACTGATATATATATATAGATATATATAATATATATATGATTTATATATATAACTATTATATTATTAGTGATAGTGTAGTGTTGTTGGTTATATATAATACATGTTAGGGTATATTGTGTGTGTGTCGGTGATATATATATACTAATACTATATACCAGTGAGTATATACTATATATAGATGTTCAGTGGAGTATATTAATGATGTTGTTAGTTAGTTAATGATGTGTTCCTTATAAATAAATATATATAATTAATAACATAATAATGGACATGAATCATATATATCATTATAGCATCAATATAATGATCAATTACACAGACTACTCTGGCCCATAGAAATCTAGAGTAAGAGAGTGATAAGAATGCATTTAATTATGCACATAAAGAAAACAAGAAAAATAGTAAAAGAATAAGACAAGTCAAAAGAAAAGAATGAACAGCAAGAGTCAGTAAATAAAATAAAAGTGAATTATAACCCATCCTGACCTCCTCTAAATTACTACAATTTGTGATAAAGAACTCACACTGACAGAGATGCTCTAAGAATAAATACCACTCATATCACCTATGTAAGACATCGCATATTAAAGCGTTCCGTGAATGCTTTGCTCTCAAGCATTTCGTATTGCGTGACCAAAGCACCATACATACTATATACCCATAAAACACGCGAATAGCGCGCATTTTAATATCTTATGTCTCCCACGCATTCTTCTCGCCGGTCTAGACCAAACATGACACCGAGTATCTAACTCATTTCATAGCAATACTGTTTCTTGACTGCAAATCCACTTTTATTGCGTGCTCGATCTCACCAAACGTGCTCGGTATCTAAGCTATCACAATTGAGCAACCAGCATACAATACGACTTAACAAGCCGCGACTATCCATTCATCTTACTCCATCCCATGCACCAGTACTCACCTCTAAGGTCGTAACTACCTGTTCATTTATCATCTATTCTTTTATCTGTGGAATAACAATCATCTTAGTACTTCACATCTCATGGAGTTTATCAAACACAAACTACAGTCATAGTTATTATAAATAATATCTTCTCATCACCCTATGGTATACAAGCATCGCGTGTGTAATGAGACTTTTATATTGCACCAGCCACCTTCCTGCAGTCACTGAATTTTCAAAGACCATGAGCTTACTCTTCATCAATCCGTTCACCTCTCATCCGCAAAACAAGTATATTACATAAAACTATGTACTCAGACAAGTTGTTTCAGCTGGCTCACCACCAGACAAGTTAAAAACAGTTAAAGCAGTAACTAAGCGATATATTAACAACGAGGCGGGACTTTATAATAATGAGATCAGTGAAAGTTTTATAATAAGCTATAGTAGTATATAAGCAGAAAGGTTAAAGCCAGTAGTTGAAAGCAGAAAGTTAAATAAGCATATAAATCAGTGAGAATATAACTAGAGTACGCAGTCCACTGCTACTCTCCTTCTTTATTTTATTCAGTATATAAACATCATTACTATGTCCGACGTTGTTGCATACCGCATATCGCCGAAATGTTACATCATTGAAAATCAACCTTAGGAATGTTATTGTAATGGTAGTTCAAGGTAAGTTAAAGCTCGTAAGTAGTGATGTAAAGCTATATAGAGTAAAGGCAGTAAAAGCAGAATAAGTTAGTTATAATTAGTAAATATTAGCATGAGTAATATGACTAATGTAAAAAATCAAAAGCATTTATTCTCAATCAGAAGTGTAACTGTAGTGTAGTTAAGAGTTAAAACTAACCTCTATATCAAGGATATGTGGAAACTTTAGATATATCTATATATATCGTGGTTATATGGACTACCGAGACGTGTATATTAGATAAGTAGGTAATATTATAAATATTCTGATATATATTATATATATACCTGTCGATGAGCTTCATATCCGCATAAAGCGTGTTCACAAACGATTAATCCATGTGTAAAGTACGGCTCTCTCAGTGTGCGCTGTCTCCAACAATGTTACAGCTTTACTTTCTTGTTACACGCGCAGGCTATGTATGCTCAACCTACTCTTAGTCCTTTTGTTCTCAAACTCCATGAAATTATACGCAACAAGTACTTTCATTTGAATCGCACTTCATCATAGTCTGTTTTATATCACAAAGTCCTAACTCTCCTTTTTTGACTTTTGACTAAGCCTCTCATTAGCCAATCTGATTATTCTTACCAGCTCTCTTGTGTGACTCCTTCATTACTTCCGAGCCTCTATCCAAATCAAGGACAACTTACAGCAAAGATCTTTTATGTCTACGTACTTTCAACACATCCTGTATTTTTCACACCAAGATCTAGTTATCGCAGATATTTGTTACTAATATCATTATCAACTTCTTGGTACTCATTCATATCTTATTCTTTATCTCTCTAGAGCCTTCATAACCATTCAATATATTCCTAATACCTTAAAGAATCTCTTGAGTTCTTCTAATATTATACATATACGTCAATCTATGTTAAAATACATACCACATCAGTTATTCAAGGTTAATACACACTTCACATTACATCTCTATTAAACTACAAAATCATTGCGCTCACATAAAAACTTAAAATTTTATGTACATACAGGCTTAATAAGTAAGATATAACATGATTATGAGTCCGATAATGCGTTCTGCAGAAATTAATAATCTGGTTAATATTCTCTCACCAATCTGCATCTATAGATATGTAAAACTAAAAAATGCCAACACAGAATTCAAACACATTTCAGCTTGCTTCACCGATCATATTCTTTAGAAATAACATATCAATTTACTTCTTATATAATTCGACTCTCAGAGATCGACGATCTATAAAATGAATGACCTCATACCTATCCCACCAACTTCTAGATATCTTGATGGTAAGTACTACTTGATCGCTATGATTTTCAATCAATTTGAGTTCAGCTGTCACCTCACACACATACCTCTTCCTCAAGCAGATAACTAATCAATATCCACTCTGCCTTGGGCGCCATACCGCCTGTGCCCGAGCTTTTTGCCGCTGTCACTCCAAAATACCAACGCGGTCGAAAATATTGCGCCTTGCGGCGCACGCCGATTGGACCGATCATTGACTCGATCGGATTACCCGTCGAGCCGAAATTATGAGTTTGCGACCCCATTAACTGCAAGTGCGTCTCAGCGAGCCGGGCTGCTACATCCCCCATCCGAAAACATGGTGCGTTCAGATATCCAGGGACGCACAACGCACTCTCTTCAACATTACCCTCAGAAAGATATGTCACAACCACAACATACCTTGACCTTTTCCCAAAGTTAAACGCTAACCATTAAAAATTACTTAGGACTCGCACTCACAAAATCTAACCATGCCTCTGGGTACCCAGTCCACTGTCATGCTACGCAATATTGCGTCACGCGTCGCGTGTCCCTCTCAGGTTTCCTTCGCACAATTCCTGCGGGAGTACAAGAACGACATCTTCACCACTCTCGACCCCATCTGCATGGTTTTCATTATTTCAGCTCTTACTACTACACTTATGTAGTAAAGCGTCACAAGCAGTATGACATACTCATAGATTTTGCGTGTCTTTTGAAAGACCATTTCCAGATCAGCTACTATGTACATTGTGATCTCATCTACAAGATGATTTCATCCAATAAGCGCATCATAAAGATTCCAATCATCTATAACCGACATTAGTACCGAATTCAGGACATCATTTCCAACACGAAAGATCGTAAGCAGTATATCTATCCTTCAAGAGACCGACCTTATGAACTCTCGAGCGAGACAAATGTTAAGCATTGCACATGAGCCCAATCAAAAATTATAGTGGATAGTGGGCAGCCAACCAACTACCACCGTCCTATCTCTCTATCTATATTGCAGGACATACGCATGTGCGATTCAAGCCTGACAATTTTTATCGCCCTAATACATAAGTTATAAGAGATAGGGGATGGGTTGTCAAGAAGAGAGAGTATAGTTGGATGCATTGAAGAATGTAAATGAGTCAATGCGAAGGTGTATGAAAAGAGTATCAATAAGCTTTTCTGTGATGGCGAATCAAAAAGATAGTTGGGATATGCGATATTGAGCAGAGAATGAGCTGATGCAGAAGCGAGCCAAGTTAAGGCGAGGTTAGAGAGCGAAAATGCAGCATTTAGCGTAGACTGTCCGTGACATACCATAAGCCAAATGGAGGTTATAGTGTATCATTCGGACATGCGGAGTGGTAGTACAGCGGTCTAGGAGTACGTAAACCGTGTCTTAATAAGGCTAATATAGGTGAATTATGTATATAAAATAGTAGTCTATATGAGGAGTGTTATATGCTCATATAATGTACTAATAAGTTTATGTAAGTTTCACTAAGTGATATAAGTTGTGTAAGTGTTATTAGTTGATTATGTGAGTGATATGTAGGTGTGTGTATATGTGCAAAAGTATAAATTATATATTAATTATAATATATATATATATATATATATATTATATATATAAATATATATATATATATATATATAAATAGTATATATAATATATTATTATATATATATTAATATAATTTATATATATATATATATATAATATATATATATATATTATCTATATATATACTATATATAATATATTATTAATATAATATATTATAATATACTTCTTCTGAAGAGATTAATATCTAGATGTACTTATATATATTAACTATCATAGAATATTAAAAATCGGAGATACTATAAAGTAATTAATGAACTAGTAAATGTTTTTAATTGAGAATTATTAATTTACTAATATACATATGTGTAAATAATACACCAATCTGAATATAACCATCCCTATTATACTTTATATAGTATTGGTGGTGAGTGTGTCTATCGAGGTAGGTTCCTCCGCCACCTTACTCTCACTACGGGGATGGGTAAAATACGTCGCCCTACTCCTCTATGTCTACCCCTTACTGCATATTCTAGATGAGTGAGGCCTACCCCTAAATTTTATTTTTTTTTTTTTATATGCTTGTTTAATATATTTGATTATATATTATTTTTATTTAACATTACTATAGTAATAAATCATTTATATACGCTGATATCCTAAATATATAGTATAAATTGTATTTATTCTATATAGTAAGTGTTACTATTTTATTGTGTAGATATGTTTATTATATGATATTTATTATTAAGAAAAGGCCTATTATTTATTTTTTTTATTTATTAGTTATTATTTTTTATATACATATTAGAAATAGTACTAATTAACTGACGATTCCAAAATATGTAATATGGTTTTTATCTTGTAAGTGGTGAGTATACGTACTTTTTCCTGACAGATATTCATTTTTAAAAAATATTTGAACATAAAACTGATTTTTTAAAAGTAATTATTTAAAATATTTCGAACCTTTTGAATCATGTCTACGTATTACCATCATGTAATAAATTTCTATAATGATTTATTGGAATCATATAATATATATATATATATAGTAAGCTAAATAATTAATTATTTAATATAAAAAAAAATAAATAATAATAAAAAATTAATAAAATCTAGACGGACTTTACGTAAAACAGTATACAATATTTATACAGCGGTTAACAGCGCCGTAATCTAAATGAGACCGAGCCCACCATTACCAAGGAGCGGAGGTGTTTTCATTTTACATCCAAATGAGACGAAGGCAAGACCGCAAGGATATATAACTATTAGAGAATCATACTCACTATTAATCCTTACATCATAACTCAAGTTATGAGACTTACCGAGAGTAAGTACTTTAAAATAGTCTAAAACAAAACTAGAATGTGAAGTGTCTCAACTCAGATGCAGCTCTTATTATAACATATAAGTTCTTTATCTATTAACTAGAACCAATATAACTATATATATATTATAAATTAATTATATAATATATATATATATAATATATAATATTATATATATATATATATATATATATATTATATATAATATATATACTTCTGCCCTGGCCCACCTTTGATATTGGTATATAAGTGGACCATCACATGTTCCATTGAAGCCGGCTCATCGTCCGCCTATCTCGAGGCTGCGGAGTTTATCTACAGGCGAGGAGAGAAGAAAATTAGAGTAGAAGTCTGAGCGCGGTATGATAGATATAGGACGTCTTATAACAGTACTAGAGAGCACACCATGAGTAAGAAAGGTGCTTCAATCTCCTCTCCTCTCTCTCTCTTCATCTCTCTCTCTCATATATATAAATATAACTATATATAATATATATAATAATATATTATTATTATATATATATATATATAATATATACTCTATATAATAGAATATATATAAAGTATATATATTATAAATATATATATATATATAAATATATATATATGAATATATATATATTTATATATATATATATAATATAATATATATAATATAATTATAATATATATATTATATATTAATATATAATATATATAATATTATATATATACTATGTTATATATATATATATATACTATATATATATACATATATTAATAATAGATTATATATTAATTATAATATATTCAAATAACTAAAAATAAAATATGTAGTAATACATTATATTATATATGAATATTTTATTAATAATATAATATATATATATAATATAACTTATATATTAATTATATATATATATATATACCAAATATATATATATGATATAATACTCTACCCAACTACTGTATTAATAATTTAATATATTATACCTGCACCCCAACCCAAGCTACCATGACCGTATCATATTTTTATGATTTATTAAGCTATGTTATATTATATATATATATGGGAATTCTTTATTAAAAGTGCTGAAGTAAAAGAACATAAATATTAATATATATTTAAATATATATATATAGCTATATATTAATATATATATTATAATAGTTCAATATATATTAATATATTGATTATATAATATATATAATATATATTAATTAAGGTTCACTACAATCTAGCTAAGTACTCATAAGTGCTATAATTATGAGAAAATGGGCAACATTCCCTATATCATCCCAAGGCTGGGCATAACCCACTATATAACTATATATAAGTATCCATAACTATAGCTAAGTAATAGTAGTGAAAGGGTATAATAAGGCTGTATCGTATATATTATAATATAAATAGCATATCATGTTATAGGTATAGTATACTAGTATAACCGTAGATTGCTTTTATTATATTATTGATAATTAAAAAAATATTCATCATTTTATCCTCAGTTGTAAATTCTCTATTATACTAATATATATATATAAATATTATATATTATATATAGGGATATATTTCTTTACCAAATATGAATTTTTCTTAGATATATATGTCATTTAGTGATACTAATGATTTGATATAATCTGATGTATATAGTATTCCATATATATATATATATATATAATATATGATATACTATATATATATAGACACTATACTATATTATTATCTTATTATGTTAGTATCATTGTTATCTGATTGGTAATATATATTATATAACTATATATTATACTATATAGATATATATTATATTATATTAACATATAATATATATATATATATTAGGTACCTGTAAATTAGTAGTATTTATATATATGAATAAAGAGATTAAATATAACGAATAAATAATAATACTTTACATATAAACAATTAGCCTCACTATTTATAAAGACTAACAAAAACAATTTAATTTATATATCACAAATTTAATTATTATATTTAAGCAATACCAATAGTTAATAAAATATAGAATCACGATATAATATTATGGTAAAAACCTCATTAGTAAAATTATGTATTATATGTAAGTTTCTATTTATTAAATAAAATAATATATAATATATAGTAAATAAAATATCAAAACAGTGAATAAATTTCAAATTAAATGTTAGAGTAGACCAAAGTATTAATAAAGTACATATAGAGTATAAATAATATAAATAAATAAATAATATTTATTTTTATACCGCAAAGTATACATATTTAATTAATAAAATGTGAAAATTTCAATTCTCTAAAATTATGAAACATCCCGTAAAATAAATTTCATAAATATTTTTCTTAATATCGTTGCTCTTTTTTTATAATTTTTAATTTTCTTTTTTATATATACTAAACTATATCTGCACAAAATATAAATAAACTATATCTGTAATACTATATAAAATTGCGTTTTGTAGCTTTTAATATATATATATATTCTATATTATATATATAATATATACAAGTTATATATAATATATTATATATATATATATAATATTATATATATACTATATAATATATTATATTATATATAATAGATTATATATATAATTATATATATATATATATATACTCTCAATAGACATATACATATATATAATAAGTATAAATATATATATATATATATAATTAATGTATAAATTATATATATCTATTATATATATATATATACTTTATTATATATAATATATAATATTATTAATTATATCATATATATATATGTATACTATTATATATATATATATATATTATATGATATATATACTATATATATATATATATATATTAATATATATACATATATATACTATATATATATAATTAATTAATATATATATATAAAACATATATAGAGCAGAGAGATAGTATATAGAGTATGATATATTATTAAATTAGTATATCATATATATTATATATAGATATATACTTAATATATATATATATACTTAATAATTAATAATACTATATATATATAAAATAATATTATTAATTATATATATATATATATATTAATTAATATATATATATACTATATATAATACTATATATATATATATATATATATTAAAATGAGTAGTTTTATATAGTTGAATAACGACATATTAGTTTTATGAATCATTTTCAATGCAGCGATAACGTGATAATATGAAAGCGTATTACTCCGAATATTCTGTTTGACTAATTAGTATTATTATAGATACAGTAGATTTTATAATATATTATTATATTATATACTATATTTATATTATAATATTAAATATAATATAATATATTATTATAGTATTATCATGAATATAATCATATATATATAATTAATATATATTATATAATATATATATATATATATATATATAATATAATATATATACCCCACCCCCCGGTTTGTCCAAGAAGCCTATCATTGACCGGGGGGGTCTTCCCTTGTCCAGGATGCCATTCCTTTTCCAGGAAACCCCTCCATTTATCCAAGAAACTCCTCCATTTGTCCTAGAAGCCCCTGAATTTATCCAAGAAGCCTCCCATTTGTTCAAGAAGCCTCCATTTACCCAAGAACTCCTGATTGCTGCATCTATGAGACTCTGAGCAAATTGGAGTCCGTTTATACAATGGGAAAGGAAGATGTATTTTAATATTTTATTGTCCATTGAAATAATAGTATGCAATTCTGCTTTGAAAGGCCGTTATACCCACTATAAAAAAAATATCATCATACCTCCTGCTGAATAATGGTGAGCAATTCCCTAGAAGTTCCTCAATACATACTAATTAGAGTGCCACTTCACTTACAACCCCACCCCTATAGTAGGGAGTTCCTTCACTGGTGACTACCCAAAATAATAAAAACGACCATCTGTTGGGAAAGATGATTAAACATTGACAATTTGTCTAGCTAATTCAGTATCTTAGATCAATATTAGAAACATTGGGGATTATTATTATTATTATTATTATTATTATTATTATTATTATTATTATTATTATTATCATCATTATCATTATCATTATCATTATCATTATCATCATCACTATTATTATTATTATTATTATTATTATTATTATTATTATTATTATTATTATTATTATTATTAATATTATTATTATTATTATTATTATTATTATTATTATTATTATTATATTATTATAGTTTGCCACTCTACATTC
>JABUQX010065000.1:22500-25000 GCA_015478945.1 Trachelipus rathkii
GAGTGGTGTGGATATAAGTATGTGTATATGATATGTGGATAAAAGATGGTGTCTCAAAGATGTTGTCTGGAGTATGAGTGTGGATATGAACGCCAGACAGGAAAGGCGAACCATTAGGCCACTGGAATGTCATACATGGAATGGGTTATGGTATATATATATATATATATATATATATATATATAATATATATATAATATTATATATAATATATATAATATATAAAATATATATATATATATATATATATATATATATATATATATATATATATATATATATATATATATATATATATATATATATATATATATATATTTTTTAGTTTTTAAATATTATCCACTATCTTAATATTTGTTCAATTAATCGGCAAAATAATCGGCAAAAATTGCCGATGACGATGACGATGACGATTAATCGTCCCATCACTAGTTAATTTGTCAGGAAACCCTTTCATTTATCCAAGAAACTCCTCCATTTGCCCTGGAAGCCCCTCCATTTGTCCAAGAAGACCCCATTTACCCAAGAACTCCTGATTGCCGCATCTATGAGACTGTGGTCAAATTGGAGTCCGTTTTAAACAATGAGAAAGGAATACAACGTATTTTAATATTTTATTGTCATTGAAATATTAATATGCAATTCTGCTTTGAAAGGCCGTTAAACCCACTATATGAAAAAAGAGCATACCTCCTGCCGAGAATGATAGTGAACAATTTCTTTGAAATTCTTCAACACATTCTAATGAGATTAAAAACTTCACTTACAACCCCACCCCCATCGTAAGGAGGTCTTTCACTGGTAACCCAAAGCAATAAAACAATAGATCTGATTTGAAAGACTACTAACTAACTCAATACAATTTGTCTAGTTAATTCAGTACCTCAGATCCATATTAGAAACATTGGAGTTCGGGCTAAAAATGATTAAAAATAAGAACCCCTTCTTTTTCATTTATTATTATTATTATTATTATTATTATTATTATTATTATTATTATTATTAATATTATTATTATTATTATTATTATAGTATGCCACTCTACAGTCAATTGGACCTTCAGAATCTTGGAGCTAAAGGAATTGCATTAGCTACTTCGTCAGGAGCAGCAGCTGTCGACGGAATTGCTAAAGTTAATATATTATATATATATATATATATATATATTATATATATATAATATATATATATATATATATATATATATATATATATATATATATATATATAATATATATTATATATAACAAAAAACATATAGTGGGAAGGTAAAGAATTACTGCCTTCACCGGGATTGAACCACCGCGTGTTGCGACTGAGGACAATATACTCGATCTTACCACTGAGTTATCCCCCAACCAAAAAAGTTGGGTTCAAGATCAGTTTTTAAAGCAAATCGAGCCCCTTCAAGGGCGACATCACCAGGTGTCCACCCTGTCCTATCCCTCGTTCTGTATATTGTAGATGTTAAAATTGCATAATCGCAATTTATTAATTTAGATCTTAAACAAAGAACATAAGTGGGAAGGTAAAGAATTACTGCCTTTCTCGGGATTAATAAATATATATATATATATATATATATATATATATATATATATATATATATATATATATATATATATATATATATATATATATATATTATATATATATATTATATATATATATATATATATATATATATATATATATAAAGTAATCAATATTAAAACCATATGCAAATTTTAGCAATAGTATAGGAAATTTGTTTATTTTTACTTAAGTATTTATTTAAAGTTTTAAATCGGTATAATATATAAATTTATATAAGCCACACACAAGAAATATCTAAATATGTCCCTTATATACGAGTTACATAAAGAACATTTTGGATTTTCCTGGTGCTCGAGTTATTAGATTCATTTGTTAATTAAAACGTTCAAATATTCCAGTCTATTAATAAAGTTATGAAGGAGAGAAATCAAATATTATTTGCATATTAAAAATCGTATGTAAATTTTGCTTTTCTATTTTATAAAATTTGTAAAATTTGAAATTTTTCTTTGCAGTGCTGCATTGTTAATAGGAAATGCTTTTATTCTTACCCTATTTCTCGAAGAAACCCCCTATATTTACCCAAGAAGCCCCCCCTCCATTTACCAGTGAAACTCATCCATTTGGCCAAGAAGCCCCTCTATTAAATTTAACCAAGAAACTCCTCCATTTGTTCTAGAGGCCCCTCCATTTACCCAAGAAACTCTTAATTGTTGCATCTATGAGACGCAGAGCAAATTGGAGGCCATTTAAACAATGGGAGAGGAAGGCGGTGTATTTTAATTTTATTCCATTGAAATAATAGTATGAAATTCTGCTCTGAAAGACCATAAACCGCACTTTAGAAAAAAGCAATACTCCTACTCGATCATAGTAACCAATTTCGTAGTTCTTCTACAAATACTAAATAAATTGCACCTTCACTTTCAACCCCTTCCTCCTCATAGGAAGGTCTTTCACTGGT
>JABUQX010065000.1:27500-30000 GCA_015478945.1 Trachelipus rathkii
GAATTAACGTTACGAGTTAAATTTTTTCCCTACATCCGTTAACCGTTACCTTAATTTACGGTTTGTAAAATATTTTCTTATCAGATTTTAAATTGCATTAGATTCGATTACGATAACGTACATATAAACTTTTTTTTTTCCACAGTTTCCTAAACGCTCCTCTCAATGGCTCAAAATGTGTTTATTCTTACACGGTTATTATCTCGTTTAGTAATGTTTAACATGTTTTTCTTATGTTGTATTCTCATTTCTTATTGGTTCGCTGAAGAAAAAAAAAGATAGTGACTGTTGCCGTTCAATGATTCATCATTAACTTCTTTCGTTCGTTATTTGAACTTGCTTTTTTGTGACTAGTGGAAAATATAAGTTGGCCTAATATATATATATATATATATATATATATATATATATATATATATATATATATATATATATATATATATATATATATATATATATATATATATATATATATATAAATTATATAATTTTTTTTATTAAAATAATTTAAATATATTTAATCATAATAAAAGAAAATTAACAATTATTATTACTATTCCTACATATTTTGAAGACGGTTAACGTTAACGATTAACGTTAACTTCCGTTACATTCTTTACCGATAAGCGCTTTAATGATTAACGCCGTTAATTTTTTTTGTTAACGATTAAGGATTAACGGCGTTAACTTTCTCATTAACGATACCCACTTTTGATTATGACCCATATGAACAAGGGAGAAGTTGTTGAAAAGATTAGATAATAAAATCTTTAGTGAGTGAACATGTTTCGTGTAAAACATGGAATAGAATGTCTCCTTCGTAAATAAGTAAAGAGACGCTGTAATTAAAAGTTAGTTTGTTAAGATAGTATGTAAAAGGAGTTACTTATAGAAATGAAAACCCGCGCATGTTACTCGAAACAATCCTGTGCACAGTAAGATAATCGGTCATGCGAGCAGCATTAGATTATTATGGTTTAGACGTGTTTCGGAAAATAATTTGTTAGAGAAGTTAAGAAAAGTTATCTGTGTCAGGTTAGACAGTGTGAGGAGAGAGAGAGAGAGAGATACACTGTAGTTAATAAGGGAAATGTGCTATGATAGTATGTAAAGTCAGGTTAGGCTAAGATAGACTATGCATTATGAAGAATACAGGGTTGCGGAGTCGGAGTCGTGGAGTCGTGCAATTTTCCCGGAGTCGGAGTCGAAAACTCTGTGCAAGTGGAGTCGGAGTCGGAGTCGGAGTCGAAGATTCCTGTGTAAGTGGAGTCGGAGTCGAAAAATTAGATAATTATTATTATTATTATTATTATTATTATTATTATTATTATTATTATTATTATTATTATTATTATTATTATTATTACAGAATTGAAGGACAAGGTGGTTCAAAATTAGGTTTACTGGCAATTTACGGAAACAGGAAAATAAATAGAACCAGATTTTATGAGGAAACGAGAAAAAAATTTAATTATATTTTAATTTTTATACAAACTTTCATTCAATATTTCTAAAGAAAATTTAAATAATATCAATGTTTTAAAAACGTTATTAAAGAAATCTTTAACCAGAGTCAAATTAACAGTCTCGTACGAACGTACCAAATTTTTAACAAATATCGTACGAACGTACCAAATTTTTTAACCGCGTTTTAATGAATTTAAATTTATTTTCATTGATTTTTTTACTCAAAATTTATTATAAACAATTGAAACAAAGATATAAAAGTACTTTAACAATTTTTTAAATGTAGTCTTTTAGACTCTTTTTAATTTAACCCTAGAACAGGTAGCTTTAAAACATTTATATTTCGGTTATCTTATGTCCAGGAGACCGCAATTTTAAGAAATTTTTATAAAATAATTATTGCCATTTTTTTTGCTCTTTTTAATTTTCATTTTATATTTTCATCATTCCCCTATTTATTTATGTTGTATATATTATTTCGTAAACGAACCAATAATTTTTAAAAAATATTTCTGAAATACTGGTAAAAAATTACACCTCTCTCTATATAAATATTAATAAAAAATTAACGAATTCTTTTATCTCCTTGCAGTTTTTTACATTATAAAGAAGAAGCTTATTACGTCATAGATTCTCAGACCAAAGCCTCTAACAGTTTAGGGGATATATGAAAAAATGGGGGTGAATATGACGTATAATGGCAGCCCTAAAAGAGTACTTCAAACTGAGATAATTCGGAAATTTTTTTTTCTCTATAAACCTCCTTCCTCTATGAGTTCTATAAGAACACTGGGAATGAATTTTAGCCACACATTTCATATATTATAGGAAATAATCGATTATGGCGATATTATCAGGTTTTAATCGATATTTATAAAAATATCGATATATCTAAAGCTATAATACCCATTCATCGTATGCTATTTTTGGGGGAGGGGAGAGTTGGTGTTCTGTACCAATGTAGAGTTATGATAATTATGAAAAATAATAAATTTCGTTTGAAAACAATATCTATAGTTGTTCTAAGATAAGA
>JABUQX010065000.1:37500-51714 GCA_015478945.1 Trachelipus rathkii
AAACATAAAAACATTATCTGCTTCTCTGGGATACATTACTTTATTGCTATGAAAATGTAAGAGAAAAATTTTACGATATTTTTTATATGTTATAAAAGATCCTTTACTACTATGATTCATAAATTACCTATTAGATATCTTATACTATTACGTAAATATGGTAAGGCTTTTTATATAGTATATATATAATATTATGTACACATACATTATGGTGATATTTAGTTACCTCTTTATTAATATGGAACTTAGAATGTTAGAAAAATATTATTACTATCTCATTGTTTATGGTGCGATCTTGCATTCTTGTGTCTCAGTTGTCACATCTGAAGTTTGAGATTTTTAGATAACTGTTTCTATTTTGTCAATTTCATAATGTTACGATAATATTTTCTCTTTATTTTTAGCGGGTAATGTCTAATTATGAGATTTATTACATATTCTATTATACAAGGTATAAAAGATTGTTGTCATTATTTTCACGAAAAAGAATGGAATAGCAGTTATTTTATAAATACAATCGTCTTTTTAATCACATTAAATAGCCTTATATCCGGCTGAAAGTAATTGGCGGAATGCATATTGTGGGAGTGTAGGAGAGATAATAGAGTTTTTAAATACTATATTATAAATGGTATGTTTAATATACTATTATACAATTATTGATATTTTAAAACAAAAAATATAATATTAACAAATAAAATATATATATATATTACTAAATACTATTTAGACTACAAATATACTAATAAAATTATCTTAAAGTTATTTCATTAGTAAACTAACATTAGAAAACGGTTTTAAAGATAAAATAACTGTTTCTCCTTTAATAGGGGCACCTCATGTAGATATATATATAATATTATTAATATATATTAGTATATAATGTATTTTTATTATTATATTCAATTATTTTAAATAATTAATATATTGTAGTAATTATATATATCTATACTACGCTACCACATTTTGAGATGTAGAGAACTGGAGCGAGAGAGAGAGAGAGATGTAGGAGAGTCTACGAGTAGTGATAAAAGTTGCTGGCGAGTCGCCACTTCTTGTGAATATATATATTATTATATGTTATATAATATAGTTTATATATATTTTTTATATATATATGATAAATATATATTATATATAGATACCTTATACTATATTATATATAGTGATTTGTAAAGTGTTATTTTTACTACGCATGTAGGGGCTCGGCGTTTACGGGATATCACAGGTGCGGACGTTTTCCATAGTGCCCGTAGGGGATGCGGAGGACACCCGATGTACTACAAGACATACCCTGAGCGGGGTGGTATCCGGTGAGACCTTCTGGAGCGTGTGAGGAAATGTCTACGTCATGTTATTTATCCCGTGAACATCCGAGATGACCTCCGACTCTCTGCATCGTGGCGGTAATTTCCCTCTTGGGGTATTTTCTTGTAGTTATCGAGAGAAAATAAAACTTATGAGTAAAAGAAAGTCTATTTATTTTTCTAACAGTAGTTATAATGGTCTTAAATATGGCTTTGTCTCATTCGAGTTAAACTCTATAATTCTGATGATAATAACAATGATTAATTTTATAGTCTTTTTTTTTTTTTTTTTTACATTTTCGATACTATAATTTTATCAGAAATTCAAAATGGTATACCTTTTTTCGCTGTATTATTTCGTTTTTTGAGATGTTGTGATAATTTTTTTTATTTTTTTTTTTTTAACATTTTCGCACTAAAATTTTATCTCTAGGATTCTCGAAATAATATTCTCCTGTTTTCTGCTAGAAATATTTTAGTATTGATGATATGATGTGTGAAGTGAAGTTTACTTCATATATAATATTTTAAAGGTTATATATATAGTGGTTATATTATTATATTATATTATATCGCATAATTATAGGTTATTCTAATATTACTATATATTTTGTTATATTGTATTAGTTATTTATAATTACTTAATATATTATATATATATAATTATATATTTATATTTATAGTTATATATAAATATATTATTATTTAATCAAAGGCGAGTCCTGCACTCGTGTGGCGCAACACGAAGTTGTATTTTAGAAACGTTTCTATTGATTATGTAAAATTTTCATAATGTTTTATCGATAATATTTTAAATATTTTTGGGAAGCTTGAAAAGGAAATATATTGAAATTAAACATAATAAATATAAATAGTTAGATTTTAGCTAAAAACATCTGTAAATAGAAATAAGAAAAAATAGCGCTATTTAAATCGCTTTAAAATAAAAATATTGATCTAATCCGTGCCTATATGCAATGGTCGGATATCAAATCTGTGAATTTTTTTAGGTTATATCAATTATTTATTAAATACTTGTTTAACTAATAATAAAATTATAATCATCAGCAACAAATGCAAGCAACATTATATAACAAAAATATTATATGATGTTAAAAAAAGTGTTTATATAATATATTTCTGATTTATATTTTATTGAGTGTACTGATATATATTATTTTTTATTTCTGCAGTGGACAATAAGCGTGAGTATGTAAGTTGTTCCCAGAAATGTAAATTATAGGAACAAATATCCCAAGCTGTATCGCCTCCTCAATGTGTTTAACTTTTATTTATATTATTGCTTATATATAAGATGATTATCTTATTATATAATAAGCTATATTATATATATAGTTTTTATATATACTTACTTTATTATTATATTATATTATTTTATTATGATAATTGGTTATACGTTTTAAAGTCCAGTGTTAAATAACAAAATTTCTCATCCAGATCTCAAAAACTACAATGCTACAGCGAGGAATACATTGTTGGAATCTGGTTAAGATTTTATTTTGCGGAAACTGGGTAAAAAAAAACATATCTAAAAACTACAATTAGCTACAGCGAAAAGGAGTACTTTTTTGGATTTGTAAAAATTTTTTAGTTTTAGGTAAAAATTGCTAAATAATAAAATAAATTAAAATGAAATAGAAATAAATATTGGCTATTGTTTTTTTTTAGGACAGGGGTCATTATATATACTATATTATTATATTATTATAATTATATAAAATATATATATTATATATTTATTTAATATATATTTTTATATATTATATATAATATATATATATTATAGTATATATTATATTATATATATAATATAATATATATATACGGAGTGTAATAGGTATTACACGGCAATGTAGGGGCTCAAGCCGACGGGGAGCAGAAGGGGGGACGCTTTCCATACCCCATAGGGGAGGAGCGGAGGAACCCCTGAACCCCCGCGACACCCATAGACCAAAGAGCGGGGTTCGGAGGACCTTCCCGGAAGGGGAATTTAGTCCTACCTCGTAGTTCCCCGAGGGCCGAGAGACCCGACTCTGTGGGGCGGTATACCTTGGGTATTCTTTAGAAAAAAAAGCAAATTTAATGAAAATCTTAATCAGTTTATATGAGTGACGTATAAAGTCTCTATAAGTTCTATAATCTTAGATTATGAATCAATTTAACAATAATTTTTACTTTTTTATTTTTTTTTACACTTTCCTATCTAAAATTTTAAAGGATTAAAAATGTATTCTTTACGCTGTAGAAATTTTTATTTTTGGATTTCTTTTTTTTTTTTTTTTTCCCCCGAGTAAAAATTGGGACCAGCTTCGGTGTTTGTGGTTCCCTTTTCTCCGGTAGCTGTGTAGTTTTTTGCGATTCTAAGATTTGAAACATTTGTGTGTTACCATACTGATTCACCTCGTGGCATATGTATATAATATATATTATAATATATATATTATTAATATATATACTATAATAATATATTATATATATGTAAACAGATTATATATATATATAGTAATATTATATATATATATATAAATATATATAGTATTATATATTATATACATTATATAAAGTGAGAATATTAATAATTATATATACTATATAATATATATATATATATATATATATAATATATATTATAATTAGTATATATATATATATATCATAATATATTTATATATATAATATAATAATTATATATATTTATACTATTACCATATGGACAAAGTACTTAAAAGGTAGACGTCATAGCAAAATCTCAACTATTCAAACGATAAAAGTAACTGTTTTTTTGATGAACAACTATGATATCTTAATTTATGGAAAAACAAACAATAAAAACTGTTCGTTTTTGAACAGTTTTAGGGTGAAGAGAGGATTTTTTTTTTTTGAATTTCACAAAAAGGCCATAAAAATCTTAATTTTTATATATGATTTCAAATTTTTTTTGCACTAAATACTCCAATTTAGTGTGGTAATAAATTTAATTAGAACTTCTTGTAAAATTTGTTTTTTTAAAAAAAAAAATCTTTACAATACCTGAAAGTACTTTCAAATTTTTTGAAAACGAGAATAGTCCAACCATGGCTACACACCGTTACGTTCTCCAAACATTTAATATAGCACTCAATTTTTTTTTACACTGAAATTGACCTTGGTAGGAAAATTTATTGACATAAGTCTGTTCTTTTTTTTCATGATTTTTTTTTATATCTCAATGTAAGGAAAAATTTAGCTTTAATGAAACAAATAAACATTGAAAATTTTTCATTTTTTAGACGGCAAAAAAAAACTTATTCTTATTTATATATATATATAATATATATTATAAATATGATATATATATAGTATATATATATATTAATCTATATATATATATATATATATATATATATATATATATACTATATATATTACAAACCCTATATATATAAATATATATAATATATTTATATATATAATATATAATATATAGTATATATATAATAATATTAAATATATATATATATATAATAAATATTAATATATATATAGTATATTAATGTTATATATATATAATATAATATATACTATATATCATATATATAATATATATATATATAATATTATACATTTTATATATAGTATATAACTAATATATATATATATATATACTATATATATATAAATATATATATATATATTTTATATATATACTATATATATTATAAGTAGTATATATATATATATATAATATAAATATATATATACTATTATATATCTTATATATATATAATAATATATAATAGATATTATAGGTTTTCAATACCTACTATTGATTTAAATAAATACAGTTTCAAAGCAGTGATGGAAGCAGGTGACTTGAAAACTGTTCCGAGTTGTCTTCTTTTTTTGGAGAGGCCGATCGGACTAGTAGTAAAGCTCCTGTACATTGTCTAACGGCGACGCTCTTGTTGATTGACGGTTCCTGGCGCGAGTGAAATTTTTTTTCGTCTTATTTTGCAAATTCAGGCAACAGCATGTTGTGCCATGTGCGATCTTGACTTTGTCGGCTGCTCCTATTACCCCATGGAGCACCTGAAAAATGCGTGTAGCCCCAGAGGGGGTCCAAACGCACTTCTGTGGATTTAAATATGTAGCGATTTTCAAAGCATGATATCGAAGCAGGAGATTTGAAATCTACCAATGCCTTCTTATTTTGGGGAGGCGGATGGACTAGTTAATGAGCTCTGACATTGTTCTAACGGACGCTTGTTGTCGATGGTTAGCGAATCTCTGGCGTGAGTGAATATTTTTTTGTCTTTATATTGCAAATTTGTGCAACAAGCATATGTGTGCATGTCGGCGATTCTTGACTTTGTCGGTTGCTCCTGTAACACATGAACACCTAAAATATGCCGTGTAGCCCCAGCAGGGGTTCCAACAATCCTTCTGTGGATTTAAAATAAGTATCGAGTTTCAAATCAGTGATATTGAAGCAGGAGATTTGAAAACTTTCGAAATGCCTTTCTTTTTCTGGGGAGTGGATGGACTAGTGTGTGAGATGACCTCTAACATTGGTCTAACGGCGACGCATTTGTCGAAGGTCGAGTCCTGTCGCGAGTGAAATTTTTTTTCGTCTTATTATTGAAAATTTGTCGCAACGAAGCATTGTTGTCGCATGTCCGACGTTCCTATGATTTGTCGGTTGCTCCTGTACGCCGAGGAGCAACCAGAAGAATGCCGTGTAGCCCCAGCAAGAATTCCAATCACCCTTTGTGAATTTAAGTAAGTGTCGAGACGGTTTCAAAGCAGTGATATTGAAGCAGGGATTTGAAACTATCCGGAGGCGTTCTTTTTTAGGAGGCGGATCAGACTAGTGATAGAGTCCTCTGTATATTGTCTAACGGCGACGCTGTTGTCGATAGTTCGAGTCCTGGCTCGCGAAAATGTTTTTCGTCTTATTGCAAATTTGTCGTAAGACCATGTGTGCGCTGTTGGCGTCCTTGACCTTTTCGGTTGCTCACGTTACCCATGACATCCCTGAAGAAATGCCGTGTCCCAGATAGGGTTTCCAACCATCTTCTGTGGATTTTAATAATTATCGAGTTTCAAAGCAGTGAAATCCTCCCCCGAATACTTAAAAACTAAGAATAACTTTTTTTCTGGGGTGTCGGATCTGACTAGTGTTTAACCTCTTGTACATTGTCTAAAGCGAGCTGTTTGTACGATGTTTGAGTCTGGCGCGAGTGAAATTTTTCTTCGTCTATTAATGCAAATTTGTCGCGACAAGCATGTTGTGCCCATATCAGCGTGGCCTGACTTTGGTTGGTTGCTCCGGTTAAAACGGGAGCAAACTAGCAAAATGCCGTTTAGCCCAGCAGGGGTTCACACCTTTTATGGATTTGATATAAATATCGATTTTCAAGCAGTGATATCGCGCAGCGAAATTGAAAACTGTAGGAAGAGACTACCTTATTTTTTTAGTGGTCTCGGATTCGGACTAGTGGTGGGAACTTCCAGTATGCGTCATAATCCGTGTACGCTGGTTGTGTGACGTTGGTGACGTCCTGGCGCGATGAAATTTTTCTTCGTCCTTATTATTGCAATTTATTACAACAAAAATGATGTTCCATGTGGCGTGGCTGACTTTTCGTTGGTTGCTCCTGTAACACGGGAGCAAACTAGCAGACTGCTGTGTAGCGCCAGTAGGGCATAAACACTTCTAGGATTTAAATAAGTACCGTTTCAAAGCAGTGATATCAAAGCAGGAGACTGAAAACTGTTCCGAGATAACTTCTTTTTTCTGGGGAGGTCGATCGGACTAGTGGTAGAGCCTCTGTACATTGTCTAACGGCGACGCTGTTGTCGAAGGTTCGGTCCTGGTGCGAATGAATTTTTTCGTCTTATTATTGCAACTTTATCGCAACAAGCATCTTGTGCCCATCGGCGTGGCCTGACTTTGGTGGTTGCTCCTGAACCAGGAGCAACCCATCAAAATGTCATGTAGCCCAGCAAGAAGTTCTAATATCTATACTTTATATCGTACTCTATTTCCGACAAGTCTCATTATCTGTATAAAAATTTAGGCTACTATCATTAGCACAGTAATAGAACCGTCATGAACCCAGCAACACCAAGACGTATTCCTTGCATACACTAAGATTTAATTGAACAAGCCACCTTCCTGCATTCACAATTTTCATACTACACTCTGCATCATCCGTTCCGCTTTTCGTCCAACATATATCCTAAACATTTGAACTCAGACATTTGTTCCAGCTGCTCACATCTAACATAACTTTACACAGAGAACTAGTCCTCACTCAAAACCATAAACTTATAATCTATTCTACGTTTACTTTCAAAACTCGCTCTTTTGACCCTCCAATCTCTCTCTATAATCATCAAAGCTATTCAGATTGCCACACTAAACTAATCATCGCATATAATAGGTGGCGCACCCTCCACTCTCTTTCATTCTCCATTACTCTAACACATCCCTGCTACCTCACCCACCTCTGATTCTTTCATAACCATCCATATATATAGTATTCTATTATATAATATATATATATTACTATATATATATATATATATATATATTATATATATTAATATATATAGTTATATATAGATAATATATATTATATATTATATATAGGACTGTTAAACCATTTGGTTTAAAACATTGGTTTAAAACATGGTTAACCACATTAAAAAAACCATGGTTAAACATTATAAAAAACCAGCATAAAATATTTAAAAAATGTATTTATTTAAGTTTTCTTTAAAATGTTGATATGGTTTTTCTCAATTTCTCAATCGAAGAGTAACTGAAGGGCAATAAAAAATTTTGCTGATTTTATATTATTGTGAGAATGATATATATATATATATATATATACTATACTATATATATATATAGATAACTATATATATTAATATATATATATAATATATATATAATATTATACTATTATATATAGTATATTATATATATATATATATATTCATTTGTAGTAAAAATGTTTAGAACATGATTCTTGTTTCGAGCTCTTGAGGATTTCATTTTTCTACCATCCGGGCCAATTCAAAAGATTATAGATAATAACTCTATTTGTGAGTGGGTGGCACAGATCAACCAAGCTAGAAGGCAATGAATTTAAAACTAAGTGAGAGTTTATATTGTGGAAAATATGATATGGATGCTAATACAGCTAATCACCATAACAATGTCAGACAAGATTATAGCAAAAGTAAAGGAGGTATCAATCAGGCAGTCAGAGCTCACTTGATTGATATATTTTTAACCAAGTATCAGACACTATGATAGTATATAGCGCATAGGACTAGTGATTTCAAAAGCAGTGAAATTTATGGAATAAATTAAGCGAATTCTCCTCCATTTCATAAAAGTTACAAGCTATTTGATGAGTATTCTTTGTCAGCGTGACTCCTTCATCTGTAACGATTTCTCACAGAAAAATTAGATAGAGAAGGTCTTATATAAACATAATAGATCATATTTGTCCAGCAACTTCATCAAACTGCTAATGTTGAATGTAATTTTCAAAATTGGCTCGTGCACAAGCACATTAGAATATAGGTTGGGAACAGCTAACGCTGGGAAATTAGTTTTTTTTTGTATAAAATTCTTAATGATAATTTCAGTTTCGCTTTTAAAAACATTCTCTCTCCTCTCTCTCTCTCTCTCTCTCTCTCTCTCTCTCTCTCTCTCTCTCTCTTCTCTCTCTCTCTCTCTCTCTCTCTCTCTCTTCTCTCTCTATTCTTCTCTCTTTCCCCCCCTCCTTCCTTCCCCTTCCTTTCTTCCCCCTTCTTCCCTTCCCCCTTTCTCACTTCTCTCTGATCCCTGTCTCCTCTCTCTCCTCTTGTCTCTCTCTCTCTCTCTCTCTCTCTCTCTCTCTCTCTCTCTCTCTCTCTCTCTCTCTCTCTCTCCTCTCCCTCTCTCTCGCCCCCCCCCTCTCCCTCTGTCTGTCTATCTCCGCTCTCTCTGCTCTCTCCTCTCTCTTTTTCTCTCCTTCCTCTTGTATTCTCTCGCTCTCTCTATCTCTATATCTCTCTGTCTTGTCATATTTCTACTCTCTATCTTCTCTCAGTGTATTCATCCCCTCTCATAGACGATCATCACTCTTTCTCTCTCTCCCTTCCTTGATCGCCGCTTCGCTTCTCTCTCCTCTCTTCCTCGTCCTCTCTCTCTCTCTCTCTCTCTCTCTCTCTCTCTCTCTCTCTCTCTCGGTCCTGCTCTCCAACCTCTTTATTCTACGTCTTCTGAATTTCGACTTCTCTCGTTTCATATGTATTAAATATATATATTATATTGGTTTATATAAGCGTATATAACATTTTGATAGGCATATAATATATACCCTTTTTTAAGAGTATATTATTGCCCTTGTGATTCAAAATATAAAGGTAAATTCGGATTCATTTGCGTGTCATCTATATGATAATTTGAATGAACTTTCTTTATGCAATTTTTTTTTCTTTTTTTTTTTTTTGGTAAAATAGTAATAGTATATCTTTTTTTCAGATAGAGGTTTATATATATAATATACCCTCTTATTTTTTTACTTAGATGAGTGTTTTGTACATACTCAAAAAAATAAAATAAATTTTTCAACACAATTTTGTTTTCAAGAAAAATTTGAAATTAAGAATCTAAAGAAATTTTATAAGAATTTTAAAGTATGTGTAGACTTGTGGTATATACGGTTTCCAGTAGTGATTTTTACCTTTAAAATCTATTAAAAACCAATAAAAAACACATTAAAATCATCAAAATAGCATAAAAACGCCATAAAAAACAAAAAAACGCTGTTTAATTGGGTTTATTTAAAAAACAATGGGTTTTTGTTCTTTTTTGAAACACCATGGTTTTTTCCAACCCTATATAATATAATGTATATAAATATATATATATTATGATATTATAATATATATATATATATATTATAATATATATATATATAAACGATGCATTATTATTATTAAGAAAAAGGGTGTTATAAACGATGAATTATTATTATTAAGAAAAAGGGTATTATAAAACTTTAATATATGTATATAGTATATAGTATATTATTTCTTTTTTAATTGATCAATTTCTTGAACAATTTTCTTTTTACAACCAAAAGAAAATTTAACTTATTTTTCTCCGGCTCCGGCTTCACTCCCGACATATGTTTTCGCACTGTTTGAGAATTGTGCAATACTTTCTGGCAATAAATTGTTCACCGTTAGCAAAAAATTTTTTGAAAAGATTTATGCCAGAATCCGGTTCCGTTTCATTCTCCGGCTGCGGCTCCAGAACTGAAAACTGTCTCCTACAAAGGCGTCCCTCTCGAATACTTTTTAATAGACTAATACAAGCTTGGGAAAATAAACTTTTCAGAAAAGAAATAAATGAATAACAATATATAAACCAATACCTGTCAACGAGTCCGACTCCGGATCGGAGAACACGGGCACAAATTTAAAATCACACGCTCCGACTTTTTCTATTACAAACATGTTCAGCACGTCTTCTGGCAATAGATTTTTTCATCTAAAAAACTATTTCTTGAAAAAAAATTATAAACAGCTCCGCTCTAACTCCGGCTCCGGTTCCGACTCCGGATGATCGACTAAGGTTTTTGACTATTTGGCAAATATCCCAAGCAGAGTCTCTGCAATCATTTTTCGAACATAAAAATATTTCTTAAAAAATTTTTATAAACGAGATCCGGCTCCATATACCGACTCGGATCCGGATCCATCAAAGGTTCCTGCACTATTTGGAAATTGCTCAGCACGTGGATGTTCATAAATTTTCACCTAAAAAAATAGTTTCGATATCGGACTCTTTTCTGGTATCCGGCTCGGGTTCAGCTCCGATTCGCTCCGGATCCGGCTTCGACTAAGGTTTCTGTATTAATTGAAAATTGTTCAACACATTTTCTGGGCAATACAGTTTTCGCCTAAAAAGATAGTTTTTTGAAGAAATTAATACTCCAGGATCGGTCGAATCCTTTCCGACACCGGCTGCCGAGTTCGGCTCGAATTCGGCTCGGATCTCATCAGGTTTTTTGCACTATTCTGAAAATTGTTCAGCTACTCTTTATCAATAAATTTTTCACAAAAAATATTTTTCGTAAAATTAATAATAATACGGCTCCGACTTCGACTCCGGGCTCCGACCTCGACTCCGGATCCGATTAATATTCTGCACTATTTGAAAATTGTTCAGCAAGTCTTCTGAGATAAATTATTCATTAAGAAAATTATTTCTTGAAAATTTAATACCAAGGGATAAGGTGCCGAATCTGGATCGATCCGGACCGAACTAAGGTTTCATGCCTATTGAAATGTTGTTCAGTACGTTTCTGGCATTAAATTTTTATTCTAAAAAAATATTTTTTGAGACACAAAAAATTTCATACGCTAGGCTTTCGGCTCTGAATCCAGCCCAGCTCCTACTCAGCTCCGACTTTGCACTTTCGCTCCGGATCGATAAGGGTTTCCTGAATCTTACTTGAAATTGTTCAGTACATCTTCTGGCAATAAAGTTTTTAATACCTAAAAAAATTATTTAAAAAAAAACTCATACGGCAGGATCGGCTTTCAGCGTCGCGGCTCGGGGATCCGACTAGGTTTTCTGGTAATATTCTGAAAATTTGTTCAGCACGTCTTCTATCAATAAGATTTCACCAAAAAAAAATATTTTCGAAAAAATCATACTCTGGCTCGGACTCCATCTCCGACTTTGAATCCGGCTCGGGCTCCGACTCGAAATCGGATCCGTTATGGGAATTGCCTATTTGAAAATTTCAGCGTCGTTCTGCAATATAATTTTCATTTAAGAAATATTTAGTTCTTTGAATAAAATTAACGCAGGGATCCGTCTCCGATCCTATATCCAGATTGCCGGATCGGATCCGATCTGGACTGATCTAAGGTTTTTCTGACTATTGAAAATTGTTCAGTGCGTCTTCTGGCGTTAAAGTTTTTCACCTAAATAAAAATATTTTGTTTGAAAAAATTTATATTCAGGATCCGGCTCTCGCCTGGCTCCGTGCTCAACTCACCTTCGGCTCCGGATCTGACTAAAGTTTCTGCACTTATTTGAAAATTGTTACACGACTGTCTGGCAATAAACTTTTCATCTAAAAAAATATTCTTCTGAAAAAATTTATACTATTGCACCGGCTCTGAATCTGGCTCCTCGGTGCCGGATCCGGATCCGATTCCGACTAAGGATATCTGCGACTATTTGAAATCTGGTCAGCGACGTCTTCTGGACAAAGTCTTTCATCTAAAAAAAATTTACTCTTAAGAAACAATATTTATACCCAGAATTGGCTTCGAATCCGGCTTCCCCGCTCCGATCCGGATCAACAATTTAGCACTTATTTGAAAATTGTTACACTGTCTTCTGACAATAATTTTCACCTAAATAAATTTTTTTCGAAAAAAAATCAAACGACCGCAACCGGCTCTGACTTCGGCTCCCACTTCGACTCTGGATCCGGATCCGATCCGGCTCCGACTAGGATTTCTGCACTATTTGAAAATCTTCAGCACTTCTTCTATCATAACTTTTTCACGCTAAAAAGATATTTTTGAATAAAAAATTCATACCCAGGCTCCGGATCCGACTCCGAGCCACTTCGCTACGGATCGAGGTAAGGTGTTCTGTACTGATTTGAAAATTTTCAGTACGTCTTTCGGCATTAAATTTTTTTTCACTAAAAATATATTGTTAGAAAAAAAAATCATGACCAGGATCCGGCTCCGGCTCCGGCTCCGTGTCTCCAGTTTTAAGGATCACAGGAGAGGGTTCGATAAAAATATTTGCCTTTTAAGCGTTGTTAAGTTAAGAAAAAGTAGAAATCAGATCTTTAAAAGAAATTACGTTATTAGTTCGAAATTAAGATCTAGTAAGGTCGGACTTCGGCTACCTGGCGTGCTGACTTCAGATTCCGGAATACAGATTCCGGATCCGGATTCTGTACTAATTTAAAATATTGTTTTCATCCAATCTCTCCATAAATTTTCATCTAAAAATGTATTTTTCATGAAAAAAAATTAACCAGGCGTCCGGTTTGTCGGTTCGGCTCCGGTCGACTCCGCTCCTTAATTTGACGAGTAAAATCGAAGAATGAGCAGAGGTTGAGATATTATAAATAAAAATTAGATTTTATCTATTATCCGCAATCCATTTTTATATACTAAACGGGTATTGCAAATTTGCCTGGATTTGAAATTTTTTAGTTGATATTTTTCAAAATAAATTTTGTATTTCTAAAGGAATTTTTAGAATTTTTATAAAAATAATTTACACCATGGATGTTCAGAGGAATTTTTCTACTAGTTTAGATAATAAAAAAAATGTGAAAATTTTGATTTGCTTTCAACAAACCTGAGTTAGTTTATGAAGCTCTCCTTTTTTGTATCAGCTCTTTCATAACATGAAACTTTCAACAAAAATTTTTTTAATCAGCATTTTTAAAAACAAAGATCTAACCCATAAGCTAGATATTATTTATATGTTTAGTTTATGTTTTTTATTTTTTATTTTTTTTTTTTTTTTTACCTGTTTCTATTGTGGTTTAGCTCAGGTCAAGTCATGTCATGTTGTGTCAGGTCAGGTCAGGTCAGAAAGAAATATTTCATTTTCGACGCTGAAAGCAAATCTCATCCCTAAACTGGTGAAATTTTTTTTTTGATCCGAGCTCCTTTTCCGTGTGGGCGTACGGGGTAAGAATTTAACCATATATATATAGTATATATTATAGTAAGAGTTTTTTTATATATATTTGTATGTTATTATAAATATATATAAAAAAAAAACAAAAAAATATTATATATATATATTATATATATTTTTCTATATATATATATATTATTTATATAT
>JABUQX010065001.1:0-5000 GCA_015478945.1 Trachelipus rathkii
GGATCATTTATACGAGAGAATATATATAATATAATAATATTATTATATATATATATATGAATATATAATATATATAATATATATTACTATTATAATAATTATATATATATATATATAACTATATATATATATATATATATATATATAAGTTCATATATATAATATATATATATTAATATATATTCTATATATATTATATATATATATTATATATACAAAAGATTATATATTATTATTATATATATATATATATATTATATATATATATTTTATATATATATATATATATATATATAATATATATATATATATTATTATTATATATATATAAATATTAATATATATATATTAAATATATATATATATATATATATATAATTTATATATATATACACGGTATATATATATATATATATATAAATATATTATATATAATTATATATATATATATATATATATATATTATATATAATATATATATATATAATATATTAAGTATATATATTTATATATACTGTATATATATATAAGGTTGTTTTTAAATATTCGCATTGACTTTCGCATTCGCAAATATTAAAATTAAATTATTTGCATTTGCACTCGGACACTCGGAGTGTCAATAGAAAATGTTCTGAATAAGGGACCTGTTTAGAAAATTTAGCAACTTTTGTGAGAAATTGGATTAGACATGAGATTGACTATTGCTTCTCAAGGTAAGTGACAGTAATTTGAGTCCACAATCGAAATCTACCAATTTTAATATTCGATAGGGCTAGTAGTTGTGGTTATATTCGCATGATAACAACTGTTGAAGCAATTACGCAATGACATGCCTTATCCAAGTGTGGTTGGGATTACTTCAGTATTATTTTCGCGGCATGACGTCGCAACCGTACACTTTGGCAATCGTAAATTATTCTTGGAAAGGAAGAATAAATATCTTGGGTAAGAACTATCTAAGCAGGAAACACAAGGAAAAATGTAAAAAGGAAAATGAGTAAAAGAGAAAAGGATCTCCAATTCCAAGTTTAAGAACGAAACAGATTACTCTTGAAATTAATATAGAAATACAAATATAGGGGATACTAAAACGAAAAATCATAAAGGATGGACATTGTAAATTTACGTGAAATTATAGTAATGGAAACGCTTCTTGTTTGCATCAAATCTTGGCTGCTTTGTTACGGCTAAGAAGTATGCGGTCTCTTCAACAGCCGCTACTCAAAAAAAATACTACAGAGATATTATTTTTAAGAAAATGTATGACAGCGTTAAAACTAAAGTTTCTGAAATAATAATCTCTATCAAATAATCATCCAGTTAAAGCTTTCTCCTCCTGACGAATGGTCACCAATACTCAATCAGCTGTTTCTTTGTTTTCTCTGATTAATCATGCTGTTGACTATTATTTCAAAAGCTAAATTTTGTGTCGTGCTCTGAACGTCTCACTGAACGTCATACAGGTGAATATCTCAGTGGCGTATTTAATGGAATATTGACGAAATGGAACCTATCCCCAGATGATGTTCCCTGTGTCATGAGAGATGCTGGTGCCAATATAGAGAAAATTTTGTTTCTTTCTTGAGTGAAAAACACAAACTCTGTCAGTCACCAACATTAGAAATGTTGTGACATCTCAAACAACAGTCAGCGAAGTTCTCTCAAAATATTAGTCAATTGCGACACACTTTAATCATTCGACTAGGCTCAATAAGAACTACAGAAAATACAGGCCAGAATTAAAGTTCGCTAACTTTCAGTTATACACGACGTTACTCTGCAAATTATGTCAAGGTTGCAAAAACTTAATGAATCTCTCTGTCAGTACGGCCGCTTTGATGATAAAACAAATGTTTTCAAATGCACATGACAATCTCTTTCTAAACCAATTGGTATCATTGTTGCTCCATCTTTGAAGATATCATTATGAATATCAGCAACACACTTGTTTTCACCTCTCGAACAATAACTCTGAAGAGAGTACTAATATCCTCAGACGATGACAGTCAAGGAATAAAAATGATGGGAGAGACGGTATTGAGATCTTTTTCTCATCTAAATTTATGGTTCGGTTACAATTGTTATTGTCCTATTAATGATGGAAAAAATGAATATCCTAAATGTAAAAATTTGTGTTACTATCACCTTGTTATTCTGGTAAACTCGGAACATGTATTCAGAACGCGTGCTAGCGTGTTTTGCACAAAACATAAAGTGATCCTACAAACTTTTGTAAACCTGCCTTTCCTACACTTATAAGCTATGATGAATTTGTAGGCAATATACCTACTGAAGGGGCTATATATATTTATATATATATATAAATTATATATATATATATATATATATCTATATATATATATATATATATATATATATATATATATATAATATATATATATATATATATATATATATATATATATATATCCAACTCATTTTTCTTTTTCGAAATTTGTCGGGAAACTGGTGCAGTGCGGTGCGGTGCGCACCAGGCACCACACAGAACTGTACCGTTAATTTTTCTCGTGCTCCACAAAGCACCGCACTTTTATTTTCTCTTTCACACCGCACCGCACCAGGTCGCTGGAATTTTGATGCGCACCGCACCGCACCAAAATGAGCGCACCACGCACCTCACTGCACCCGGTGCGCGGTGGCCAACCCTAATATATTGTTTTGAGGATATAATATCAAGTTGCTAGTGAATAGTTATAGTTCTACACTTTCTGTTTAACATTTTTTGTTCTTGTTGTTGTTCAAATTAAAATATAAAATAAATATGAAAAGAAGAACAGATATTAGAGGCTTTTCCCACAAAAAAAGTAAGCACAATGGTATTAAAGATTCCTGTTTTTCAAAGAGTGAGTTTCTCGGACTCGAAGAATCAGTTTCCCCCGCAACTTCTGTAACTATGATAGCAGCTGAAAAATCTCAAGTAGACGGTGATGTTTTTCCTTCACAAGCGTCTATAAGTCAGTCTCAATCAAGGAATACAGAAAGGATTGTTCACCCTAACGATATTGGCAATTTCATAGGTACAATATTGAGCAATAAGGAAAAAGTGGAAATATTAAAACATCTCTGGAAACCAGATTCAAAATATATATATATTTCCTGCTCAGGAAGGCAAAGGTCAGAAAAGATATTTTCAAAGAAAGTGGCTTGATGATTTTCAGTGGTTAGCTTACTCTAACAAAAACGTTGGGATTTATTGCTCAAATTGTGTATTGTTTTTGGAAACAAAAGAAAAAGGTAAAGGAAAACACCAGGAATTGGGTGTTTTTTTGTCTCTCGGAATTTCAAACTTAACGAGAAAGCCATGAGTCTATTCAAAAAACGAGGCAACTAAATATCACAAAGAATCGGTAGAAAGGAGATTTGCTGTAGAAAAGCAGGTTCAAAGAAAAATCGAGAGCATCGACAAGAAGATTGACAGTCAGAAGAAAAAGGAGGCCGAAGACAGTAGAAAGCGGCTAATTCAATTGTTGAAACAATTCGATTCTGTGGTAGACAAAATATATCGTTACGTGGACGATCATGACTCAGGTCGAATCAAACTCTTTTAGCCTGTGGGAAACGATGGCAATTTTCGAAGTCTTTTAAGATATCGTGCTAATGTATATATATATATATATATATATATATATTACAGATATATATATATATATTATATATATATATATATTATATATATATATATAAGTTATATATAAATATATATATATAATATATATATATTAATATATATAATATATATATATTATATATATATATATTATATATATATATGATATATATATATAAATATGTATATACAATATAATATAGTATATATATAAATATATATATATATATATATATATATTATATATATATATATATATATATATATATATATATATATATATATATATATATATATTGCAGTTGTCACCATCATTCACCGGCAGAGCCCTATTAAAGGATGGGGTGTTTTGCGTCTCAAAAGTTCACCAACTAGCTTAAATTACGCGCAGACTTTTAAGTGAGGGAGATTAAATTCAGCACAGGAAACACAGAACGATGGAAGAGAATTCCAACAGAAGAGAGTTGGCAGGAAAAAAGGAAGCACCGCTGCGAACTAGCGCTTATGAGTTACCAATCAACACAAAACTCATGCGCAAACACAGCACCCCTTGTGCTAAAAAGCGAGGGTGTCGTAAAGGTCGTGGTACGCGAGTGATAAGTTCCCTCGAGCACCTGCCGCTGCGGTACCTATAGAAAAGAGATAAGATACCAACATCGCCGTAAAGATAGAGGGTCAAGTGAAGTGGAAAGTACAGAACAGTTTATAAGCCTTTTGGCCTTTGACTCGACCCTACCTAAAAGCCGGGTGAAAACAGAGCTTCCCCCCCAGATATGAGAGCTATTCTCCATAAAAGGGCGGATGAGGCCCTTGTATAGCTGGAATAGCTGAGAAGAGGAAAAAAAAAAGAAATCCCAGTTTCTTTGAGGCCTCCCTAGCAAACATTGTGATGGGAGGTTTCCAAAACATTTTTTTGTTTACGTTAAGGCCAAGGATGTTTACATTGTCAACAGGAGAAACGAGAGAACCATCGAAAAAGAAAGGAAAGTTAGAAGGTGCCTTAGAGAGGGAGATTTGTATAAGTTTTGTTTTTAAAGAATTGAATTTCACAAGGTTGAGACGACCCTACCCGGAAATTCTATCCACATCAGCGAGAATGGAATCGGAAAGATTAAGACGAGAGGCAATTCCTAAAAGTAAAAGTGGGAGTAGAATTGGTATGAAAAAAAAAAAAAAAGAATTGGGTATGAGTGGATAGAGTTAGATGTTCAGGTGAGAAGATCATTACTGAAAAGTAGGAATAAAGTAGGAGATAAAACAGAACCCTTAGGAACACCACTATTGAAAGAAAAAGAAGTCACCCCATCAACAACAGCCGATATTTGAAAGAAAACTAGACATAAATAAGCAAAGAGAATGAGGAAACCCAAAG
>JABUQX010065001.1:10000-25000 GCA_015478945.1 Trachelipus rathkii
CCATAGCTAAGATCCAGGCCCTGTGGAACCTTCAGAACAGGGCCCCAGTGGTGGCCAACCAGATCAAGATTGTCGCCAAAAGAAAACTGAAGACTCCTGTGGTGACAAGGTAGTAGTAGTTACTATTAAAAAAAGAAATTTAGCGTAAGAAATTGTTGCCGATTAATTATAGACAAGTTCATTTTATAAGTTTTTGATATTTTATATAAAGTTATATTTATTTCTGCAGATGGAACTCCCTATATGATAGTGTGATGGTCCTTCTGGAGGTTTTAAGGGTCGAAAACCAAATGGATGCCATAAACACCATCCTCATCAAGCAGCCCAAGGGAGGTTCCCCTCTCACAGAGGTAGACGTCGAGGTAAATATAAAGTATTTTTAAAGTAGCAATTGCTCTTTTAATATTTTTATTTATAATTTAATAAATTTATTAAATTATAAATCTCCTCACAAACCCAAACCCCCTCCATTAATCCCTGTTCTGTACCTGTACCATCGCTCTTGCTTGCCCAACACTCATATCGCTACTTCGTAAACAATCTCTAACTGAATATATCCACCTTTTTTTCCGGTCGTCCGACAGGCAAAACACTCTCACATGTGCTCTTATACACTTTCTTAACCAATATGGTGTTCTCCACCTTCTCCACATGTCCAAACCATCTTACAAAATCCTCATCAAATTTGGCAGTCTTTTCCCTTACCCGCAAGACACGCTTCCATGATAAACTCGTTCCTCATCTTATCCAATCTCCTAACTGCCAAGAACGCCCTCAGATTGTCCATCTGTACAACCCTCACTCTTGATCTATTCGCCCTATTCCATACAGATACCTCGCTCTCGTGCTCCCGTATTTTTATTAATAATCAATTATGCTTACGTAACTAAGCAATATATTAATTTTCACTCTTTCAGGTCATGAACGAGTACACATTGGTCATGCAGCCTGTGGCGCAGTGTCTTGATATGCTTCAGGGGGAGAAAAGGGCATACATGGGCACCCTCCTACCCCAACTTTGGTTGATGAAGACCAGCCTTGAGGAGAAGAGTGAAAATATTCATCTTGTGTATGCAAGGCCACTAGTACAGGCCCTCCTCAGTGGCTATGAAAAGAGGTTTGGCCACCTCTTTCAGAATAGGGAT
The DNA here is from genome assembly GCA_015478945.1 of Trachelipus rathkii. Taxonomy (NCBI): domain Eukaryota; kingdom Metazoa; phylum Arthropoda; class Malacostraca; order Isopoda; family Trachelipodidae; genus Trachelipus; species Trachelipus rathkii. The sequence goes on from JABUQX010065001.1 coordinate 11,146, forward strand.
CTCCTTATGGCCACTGCCCTTCACCCCTCCTTCACCCTTAAGGCCCTAGAAAGCATTGCACCTGACATGGTGGAGGAGATCGGGGACAGGATTACCCGGAAGATAGGGGACTCCATCAAACCCACTGAGAAACAGCAGCAGCGTCAGCTTGGCCAGCCAACAGAAAAAGAACCCCACAATTCAGACGCACTCCTATTCAGTAAATTGTTTTCTAGAGTATTGGTACGCAGAGCAAGCCAGCAACAGGATGTGGAAATCGTCATACGAAAGTCCATGGAGGAGTGGGTGCCCTCTCAAGAAGATCCGAGCTGTTCCTGTTTCCCCAACCAGCATAGGGAGATATGGATAGATCTATTTATAAAATATAATACCCCCATTCCTAGTTCAGCAGCTGTGGAGAGGTGCTTCAGCGCGGGTGGGGACATCCTCAGGGCCAAGAGATCGTCCTTGAAGGAGGAAAGGTTTGAGGACCTTCTTTTCCTCAAAGGAAATATGGACCTCCTGCAGGAAGTGATTAGCCAGGAGGACATGGAGGAGGAAGAGGACCTATAGCTATGAAAGTATTTAACTATTTATGTAGTTAACATTTAATAAAAAAATTAAATAAATCTGTTTTACTATCTTATAAAAGGTTTAAAATGTAAAGGCATGCTTTCGTTATCGCGCAAAAGTTTACTTTGTAATTTAACGGTATCGCCGTAGGATAGCCGAATAGCCGCATAGTTAATGCCGCACTGAGGTTTTCAAAAATGCAGTCGGATAGCCGACGACGCACTAGTTAGGTGGCAAAGCCGAATAGCCGATGACGGACCTCGAAAAATTATAGCCGCGCGCCCAGCTCTTGATATATATATATATATAATAATATAATATATATTATATATATTAAATATTATATATTATATATATTATATATATATATATATATATATAATATATTATATATATTATATATATATATATTATATATACATATATATATATATATATATTTATTTATATATATATAAATAATATATATATATATATATATAATATTATATATATATATATTATATATATAATATATAATATATATTATAATATATATATATATATATATATATATATATATATATATATATATATATATATATATATTATATATATAATATTATATATAATTTAAAAGAGGGTTTGTTTACCTGTGTTAATGTATATAAGTGAAACTATGGTCTGGAATAAGAGGTATAGATCTAAGTACATGTGTTAGATGGACATTCTTAGGGGCGTGTTAGGAATGAGAAGAATTGATAAAATGAGGAAAGAACGTAATTAGAGTGTGTTGAGAATAAATGAAATTACATTGAGATGGTTTGGCCATGTGGAAAGGATGGGTTGATGTTGGTTGGTTAAGCGGATGTATATATAGTGGTGAGTATGCTTGGGAATCGACCGGCTGAGGGAGACCGAGGAAAAGTGAATTAAGTCAGCAGGGATTCCTGGAGGAGAGATCTGAGTTTAGAGAGGCGAAAGAAAGGTGCATCATAGGGAGTGAATGGCGGTTATTGTGAGAGGTATGGTTGTGTGCCCACCTAGGTTAAGGATGACCACTCCAGGTACTGGAGATGTATTGGGTGGCCGCCAGTGAACGACTTGTACGGATGGATTTTCTTTCTTGAGATATACTGTTAAGAATAAGTGTTGGTCCAGAAGAGGATAGCGGTAAGGCTGAGCTTTTCTTTTCGACTTCGTCATATTATTCTACTACTTTCTGTTTCCAGTGCATGTGTACGCACCTTACCCAGTCTTGGGGAGAGAAAGTGGATGATATATATATATGTAATTAGATATATATAATATATATATATATATAATATATAATATATATAATATATAATATATATATATATATATATAATATATATATTATATTATATTATATATATATATATATAATTAATATATATATATATAATATATATATATATATATATATTATATATATATATATTTATATATATATATATATATATATTTACTATATTTATATATATATTAAATATATCACATACATATATATAATATATTTAATATATTATATAGCCAAATTTGTCTTTTTATTAAGATTATAGGTTTATATATATTATATACTAAATAATATATATATATATATATATATATATATATATATAATATATATTATATATATATATATAATAATATATAATATATTCATATATATATATATATATATATATATTATATATCTATATATATTTATATATAATATATAGTATATATATATAAATATATATATATATACCATATATATATATATATATATAATATATATATATATATATATATATACTATATATATATATATCTTATATATTATATATATAGATTTCTATATATACATATATATATATATATATATATATATATATATATATATATATATAATATATATATATATATACTATATCACACATATATATATTTATATTATATATATATATATACATATATATATATATATAATATCATATTATACTATATATATATATTATATATATAATAATATATATATATATATTATATATATATATATATATATATATATAATATGGACTGATAATGTTAATAAGTAATTAAATGCAAAACCTGTACGCACAAGCATGTGTGCCTAAGATCCTGTACACCTGTGTATCTATGTACAATCCTTTAACATTATTTAAATGTATTACCAAGCCATCCTCAGAAAGTGTAGGAGCGAGATTTTGAATGGAAGATGCGAGGGCATTTATAATGCCCAGCATCAGGAACTTGGGCCGCGCTACAGTGCTATGAGCAGAAGCATATAACTATGTCTGCTCACATATTCAAACTTATTGAATTACTGATTAATAACATTGTTGTGCAATCACACTTGTTTTATCTATACTTTGCCGTATTAACTTTCCATTATTATTGTTGGACTTGCCTCTCTTCACATATTACAATGTAATAAACTTATGAAGCAGCATCATTTTCACTACAAAACCCCATTGCTAATTATTCTTTAATAGGACTGATTTAATATCAGCCTATATCTTTCTGGTGGCCCCCTATAGTGACACTGAATTCAATCCAACCCCCTGATCTGGAGTCAAAAAATCTGAAAAATTAACTATGAATCAAAATTTGTTCAAAATTCCATCAGTGTGTGTGTGAGACAAAAATAACTGTGCTTAACCAAACTAAAAATAAAAACAATGACAGTGATAGTGATTCAAGAACAACTATGTGCGTTCTAATAAAAAGATAACATCGAAATATAGTGACTATTAAGCATTAGATTCTAAAAGCTACGTGAAGATACAATGTTTTTATTACAAAAATCAATAAAGGGTAATTAAAGAAAGTCGTAGTGTTAGAAAAAGCCGGCGCAAAAAAGAGCATTCAAATTAAAAGAAAAAAAAGAACAAAAACAAAAGCCGGATAGTTACAGAAGAACCGCGCTACCCAAAACGTTTGAGATTCTCCAACAAACTTTCACATTTTAGGCCTAAAAAGTGCGCCAGATTTGAAATAACATCTTTTAGTCAGTGATAAAATGGTCTCAACGAAAAGATTGACTCAAAAAAGTCAAGCTAAAAGCTCCTTGAAAGGAAAAAGGGGGAAAGGAAAAATACCCTCTTCTCAACAAACGTAATCCCCCAACGGCATAAGCAGCGAACCTTCCCGCTCAAAGAAGGCAACGTCTTACAATCCAGCTACTCAAACACAAGCGCGCCAAACTCAAGTAACGATTGTGTGTCTAATTCAAATACCAACGTATGATGAAGCCGATATTACAAACTGGATCAAAGCAAAATAAATGTCCTATTTAGAATCTATAAAATAAAAAGTCAAATAGACAAAATAAAATTAATAGCCCCAATGCTCCCGATCCACATATTGCTCTCTATCAAATATCCAATTAAAAGAAATGCATACGAAGAACTGATAAAGTCAATAAAACTATTTTATTTGCCTCTAAAAGAACAAAGCATTCATGACGTCATCAAGAAAGGAATGAAGGAGAACGAATTGCCGAGTGGGTATTTGAAACGGGTCGAAAAAGATGTAGGCTATAAAAACGCCGAAAGTCTCATAAGAAACCATTCAAGTTTTTTGAAAAGCTATTTCCTCTCTGAAGTATCGACCTACGTTTATCAAAATGTACACAAAATAGCCGAGTACACCGATTTACATACATTGATAAAACTCGCCGACAGCGTTTTCAATACTCTTTCCCGAGCAAAGTCAAATTAAGAAAATCAAGTGGAGTCATCAAGTGAGAATCCAAGTCAAGAAACACACACACAAATACTTGAAACATGAACCTTTTCAGAGGCTGACAAAGACCTCTTGAGGCAACTGTTAAATTCTCTAAACCCTCACATTGGGGAGGCAGCAACCAACCCCCACCAACTGAACGTCTTCCGCCCTGAAAATTAAGAAGGAAAGACCGTATGGTACTCGGAAAAGAAGCAAACAACCAATTTTGATAAATAATAAGAAAGTGTATAAAACTCTTATATGTGTTAATAACTTAATGTAGTGAATAATAATCATCATAATTAAAATAAAATAATAATAATAATAATAATAATAATAATAATAATAATAATAATAATAATAATAATAATAATAATAATAATAATAATAATAATAATAATAATAATAATAATAATAATAATAATAATAATAATTAAGAATAATAATAATAATAATAAAAAATTTAAATTGATTAAAATAAAATTTTAAAATTTTAAAATAAAATAAATAATAATAATTATAATAATATAATAATAATAATAATAATAATAATAATAAAAATAATAATAATAATAATAATAATCAAGACCGTGACAATAATAATAATAATACCAGTACTACTATTAAGGAAAATGAAAATAATACTATCAATAGAAATGTAAACAAAATTATCAAACAGATAAATGAATTTTCAGTAAACAAACAATTACCACGTGATGATATTGAGACTGCTATGTATGCGCATTCCCAGTATGTAAGTAAAATTTTCCCACCAAAAATCAGTGGTTATATTATGGATAAAAATCTTACAAATAATAAAAATATTCTATTAAATAATACTTATGTCAAAGAAAGGTTTTGAAATTGAGCATTCAAAATGTGTTGGTAATATATATAATAATAAAAATGTATCAATGATTGTGAAGTCTCAGCATGCAGACTATATTTTTTTTCATAATATTTCTTCCAATAGTTTGCCCATCATTTAGATATCCCATAGCATTCTAAAAATTTTCGGCATGCTTTAGAATATTCCGGGACATCTATGATATCTTTGGACATTTTACGATTTCTCCGAAAATTTTAAAATGTTTCAGAACATTTTGAAACTTTCCGGAACATTTTAAAATGTCACGGAACATTTAAAAACGTCGGGGGACATACCAAAATGTCCTGGAACATTATAGAATGTCTTGAGACGTTAATGTGAAAAATGAATGATTTTATAGTTTGTCAAATCCAACGCATTGATGAATATTGGTTTATATATGATGTCCTGTAATAATTTCTTTAATATTTCAATGATGATATAATAGGTGGTTGAAGGTGAGGAAACGATTTGAACAAAACTTTCGCACATAGTTTGAAAGATCAGAAACAGATGGCGTTTTGCGCCACATTTATCTGACGACGCTTGGAGCGAGAGTCGAATTTAAGGGTTTCCACACCAACAGCTATCTACCGACGTTGCCAACAGTTGACATAAATATCATTCCATCATAAGTTTAGCTAGTCATTAAAAATAGTTCTTACCATTGATGCATATAATCTTAATAAAATTAAAAATTTTTTGGTTAAATGATTTGTGTTTCATGAAATAAAAATGTACTGTACAGAGGCCATAACGGTACAGTGTCTGACGATCAAAAATGAAATTAAAGGGAGGATTTTGATATTTTATTAGGCAAAAATGAACTTTAACAAAGAAAAGTAGGATTTTGGTAAAGATGTTATTAAACAATCGTATAAACTGTGTAGTCTTTATTTTATATATCAGAAGTAATAAAATGATAAAAGTTGTAAACAAAATCCCTGTAAAAGCGAGTTGCCAAAAAAAAAGGGACAAAGCTTCAGTCATATACATTTACAAGCGAAAAGCGCGCGCCTGCGGAGAAATCGAAAGGGATTCAAAAGTCAAATTTTTAAGTAAAGCTGAATATAAACTGTATATTTGAGTTCATATCAACTCATAATACATTAAAAAAATTATTACATTAAGCCTGGGTTACAATTCTGCATGTGCTTTTTTTTCCTAATCTCCTCTCTTCTTAGCAGCAGTGTGTAGTCTATCTAAAAATTCCTAAATTAAATTTTAATAATTTGTGTAAAAAAGTATACTATAAAAAGAAATACGTCCAAGCAACAGTTCTGAAAACCAAACCGAAAGAAAACGGTGAAATATCAACAAAGAAAAACAAAAACTAAAATCTTCCTCTCTGTGACCATAACGACAAGCTCGTAAAAATCCCACAACGGTCACAAAAGCTCTCAAAACAGTTCACCTTCAAAAAGGAAGAAAAACAAAAGACCAAATTTAAACAAATAACTGCATTTATATGGAAAAATAAAATAAAGAAATATCATTTTTATCGACTTTCACCATCGAAGGAAATTTGAAAACAAGTTGAGTGATTCTTTAATTCATTTGAGAAAGAGCAATTAAGAAGTTAAATTCCCGGAAAGGTTTTCGCCGACGAAAATGAAAAAAAGAACCATTTATTTTGTGTTTAGAAATCCGGATGATGAACGGGGTCACAAAAAGGAGAAAACCCAGAACCGAAAAGTAAAGTAGAGGAAAATTGGAAAATATTGGTATGCTGTCATAAACTTTTACGACAAAATACGTGTATTTATAAAATGTCATGGTTGTAGTAGTCTAATCTTTCAAAATTTTTCGCCTCTTACTGTAATTAGTGCTCTACCCTTTCTCTATCTTTTCCTCATGCATGTTTCTTAATTAATCTCTCAGAAGGTTGGGTGAAAAGATATGTGAAAGTGATAATTAATTGTCCCAACTAATTAAGGCTTCCACATTTCTTTCGTCTCCAGGATCTACCAATGTTGACTGATAATGTTAATAAGTAATTAAATGCAAAACCTGTACACACAAGCATGTGTGCCTAAGATCCTGTACACCTGTGTATCTATGTACAACCCTTTAACATTATTTGAATGTATTACCAAGCCATCCTCAGAAAGGGGAGGAGAGAGATTTTGAATGGAGATGCGAGGGTATTTTTAATGCCCAGCATCGGGACTTGGCCGCGCTACAGTGTCATGAGCAGACGCATAGAACTATGTCTGCTCACATATTCAAACTTATTGAATTACTGATTAATAACATTGTTATGCAATCACATTGTTTTATCAAATATACTTTGCCATTATTACTTTCCAATTATTATTGTGGACTTGCCAAATATTTCACTTTACAATGTAATAAACTTATGAAGCAGCATCATTTTCACTACAAAACCCCATTGCTAATTAATCTTTAATTGAACTGATTTAATATCACATATATATATTATTATATATATATATATATATTATATATATATATATATATATATATATATATATAATATATATATATATATATATATATATAATATATATATATATATATAATATATATATATTTATATATACTATATATATATATTAATATATATATATAATATATATATATATATATATATATTAATATATATAATAATACTTATATATATATATAATAAGATATATATATATATATATATTATATTAATATATATATATATATATATATATATATATTATATATATATAATAATATATATATATTATATATATATAATATATATATATTAATATATATATATATATATATATATATATATATATATATAGTATATATATTAATTATATTATATATATATATATATATATATCTATTATATATATATATATATATATATATATTATGATATATATATAATATAATATATATATATATAATGATATATATATATATATAATATATATATATATATTATATATATATATATATAATATATATATATATATATAAATAAGGTAAAAATTGGGTTATTTTTTAGGTTTTTCCTTTGTTCTTTATCAACAAATGTCAAAACACTCTTGGTGCCAGATGCGCTGTTTTTCTTTAGCAAATGCGAAAGTGATAATAACGTTATAAATCTAAAAATAATTGCATTAGGTGAGGTTATGATACCTTAAGTAAGGTTAATGTTGAGTTTCGTTAGTTTACATAGATTTAGACTTTAATATTTTCTTTAACTAGCTTCTTCGTATTACAACCGTTTTAAGCGACTGGCCATTTTATCTTTATGCTTATTGGTTAAAAATAAAACTACCTTATAAGGTGGGGAAAAAAATCACAAACCTTTTTTTAATATTCCTTTTCATAGATATATATATACCCTATATATATTATATATATTAGGTATATATATATATATATATATAATATATATATATATATATATATATATATATATAATAATTATATATATATATAAAATAAACTCCTTGAGTGATTCTTCATCTTACCAGGATTAGATCCCGGGCCCTCCGAACGGTATGCCAAGTGTTACCACTTGACCAAACGATAAGCTAAAAAGATAGCGCGACTTAAACCTATGAAAGAGTGCTCTTATTCAATAGGAATAAGTCCCACACGCACAGGACAGATACCTCAGCCACGCATGTCGCTTAACTCGGTCAAAGGTAACACCAGGAATCGGAGTATAATTTGGTATAGATGTACAATACTGCAAATTAAACCGCAGTTCAATTTAGACTTTATTGCAGTAATACCATCTATACAATTATAGTCCGGATCCAGGGTGGTCCTCCTTAACATGGGTCTGTGTTTACCTTTGACGCCGAGTTTCCTCATGTGAATAGAGCACTCTTTCATAGTGTTTAAGTCGCGTATATTTTTAGCTTATCGTTTGGTCAAGTGGTAACACGCTTGGCATACCGTTCGCGAGGGCCCCGAGATCTAATCCCTGTAAGTGAAAGAATCATTCAAGGGTTATTTTAATTCTATACCAAATTGAACTCGGTTTTAATTGCAAGTATATGATAAATATATTTTATATATATTAATATATATATATAATAGTATATATATAATATATATATAAATAATAAAATTAATAAATAAAATTAATTAAATATAATATATATATATATAAGTATTTGAATATTTTTTCTCTTTTCTTTTAATTTTCCTTATATTTCCCAGTTAGTAACAGTACGATTCGTCGAACCTAAACCTTGAGATCGCGCTAATGAAATACCTTCACTTTGATTCACGAGGTGAAAAAGTGAAGGTCGCCTGAGCGGGGATTGGTCGTACGCGTTGTAACTATTATTATATATTATTATTATTTATTATTTAATTATAATTATTATTATTATAATTATTATTATTATTATTATTATCTCTTATTATTATTGATTTATTATTATTATTATTATTATTATTATTAATCACTTCCTCTGTGTATATATATAATATAATATATAATATATATATATATATATATATATATATATAATATATTATATATATATATATCTATATATATATATATATATTATATTACTATATATATATATCTACCCGGTTAAAGGTTTATCGTATCGTCCTAAAATTTGCGCTCTATGTGGTGACGTAACCTCGTCGTAGACGAGGTTACGTGTTCGTGCGTTCCCCCGGAGGAGGATGCTGCCCCTAAAAATAGGGAATGATCCTAGAAGGGTGAAATTTGGAGAAAGGAGTCGGAGCCGGAGCCGGAGTTGGAGTCGGATTCGGATCCGGATTCGGATCTGGATTCGGATTCGGAGCGACCCGGTGCCTGGCTCCGATGCGGGCCGAGTTAGTAAAATTTGTATAGATATATACAGTTTTTGGTGTCCTTATAATATGTTATCGACCCCTTGGACTTCGAATATGAGGGTTATAAGTTCGTAAAGGGTGTCTGGGAACCCCCCGGAGGAGAGGGATCCTCAGTAGAAATGAACGGAATGCATAAGAGAAGTGAAGAAAGGAGTCGGAGTCGGTGTCCGAGAAGGAAAGAGTCTGAGAAGGAGTCTGAGTCAGAGGAGTCGGAGTTGACAACGGCACCGGTGCTGGAGCCGGTGCGGTGCTAAGTAAATAAATATTTGTTTAGTCCCATATTGGTATCAAAATATATGTTTATAAGGTCGTAGAACTCGAATATGAGGGTTGTAAGTTCGTAAAGGGTGTCTGTGGGACCCCCCAGATGGGGGTGTCCCCAGAAGAAATGCACGGAGCGCAAAACAGAAGAAAATGGAGGAAGGAAGAAGGAGGAAGGAGGAAAGAGGAAGGAGGAAGGATGGAGGAAGGAGACTGAGAAGGAAACATAATTGGGACCGGCACCGATGATGGAGCCGGTGTGGTGCTGAGTAAGTAAACATTCGTTTAGCCTCAGACTGACATTTCTATTTTCAAAATCTCGTTTTCTTTTTATAAGCGTCGACTAAAATATATTGTTTGCTATTTTATTTTATAAGTTTCATTTTACAATTATTCTTTGTGTTTAATTTTTGTTCTCAATTTAAATTTTTAAATTTATTTTCAAATTTCTATTTATTTTTATTTTTTTTTAATTTATTTTTATTTTATTTGCTTAAAACATTTTGTTTTTACTAAATTTTTATGCTTTTCATGTTTATAACGTAAAAAATTGGCGTTTTTACACACCCTAAAGCAGTAAATCAGTAAATCAAACCGTCCCACCCTACCCTCCTAATCCAACCCGTGATCTATTGATCTATTTAGCTATTGATCTATTGATTCATGTCATATTTTGTATAACATTTCACAAAAACTTTCATTTATTTTTATTTTATTTGTTTAAAATTATATTTTTTACCATAATTTTTATTCCTTTAATGTTTATAACTTAAAAATTTTAGCGTTTTTACACCATCTAATGGAGTAAAGTCAGTAATCAGTAAATCAAACCAGCCTTTCCTACTCTTCTCCCCTCCTCCCACCATCCCATGATCTATTGATCTATTTATCTATTGTTTCAAGTAACATTTCAAGTATCATTTTGGATAAACATAACATAAAATCAAGTTCTATATACAATGACCAACAAATATATAATAACGTAACAAAGTTTTCACATTAATGAAGCTAACATAGCATCACCTGAACTAAGAATATAATGTACAACGACAAACCTAACAAATCTTAAGCAAGAATAAACTGCTAACATTAACAAAGTTCCATGCTTAACAACGGTAGAGTAACTAACAGCGTACAAAACATAATCAGTTCACACTTCGTCAAGCATATCTCTAACAAATCAATGTTAAGTTTACATTAACATGGTAATATTTAACAAAAATTTATCATACCTTGTCTAATTATCATACTGAACAACGAATATATGCTAACGTAACAAAGTTTACACATTAATAAAGCTTATATAGCATCACCTGAAGTAAGAATATAATGCACAACGACAAACCTAATACACCTTAAGCAAGAATAAACTCAACAATTAAAAAACTGCCATTTACTTAACACAGTAAAGTAACTAAACATAGCATACAAAAACGTAATCTATTCACACTTTTTTCAAGCATATCTCTAACATATCGATGTTAATTTTACATTAACATGGTAATATTTAACAAAAATATATCATAACCCTGTCTAATTATCAAACTGACCAACGAATATATGTTAATGTAACAAAGTTTTTTACATTAACAAAGTAATATTTAACAAAAATTCATCAGAGCCTTACCTAACTATCATAATCTCCAACGACTAATTAGCAAAGCATAACAAAGTTTTATCCAAACATAATAAAAAAATAAGTTCTTTGAATAAAATATCATAGTAAAGTGTAATAGTTTAAGCAGTAAATCAGTAAATCAAACCACCCGCACCCCCCTTCCCCTCCCCTCCCTACCACCCTCTCACGATCTACTGATTCAGGTCACATTTCAAGTAATCAATTTCGGGATAAAACATAGCATAAAAATAAGTTCTTTTATACTACTACCAGTTTTATTTTTTATATAGTGCTAACGTACGAAGTTTCACATTAAGCAAAGCTAAACATAGCATAACCTGAACTTAGCGAATATAATGTACAGCACGACAACTTAATACTTCTTACGGCACGAATTAAAAACTACTGCACATTAGCAAAGTTCCATAACTTAACAACAGTAAAGTAACTAACACACCGTACAAAACGTAACCTATTCACACTTTTTCAAACATATCTCCAACACTAATCAATTGTTAATTTTACATTAACATGGTAATAATTAAACAAAAATTTTCATAACCCTGTCTAATTATCATACTGACCAACGTATATATGCTAACGTAACAAAGTTTTTTTACATTAACATAGTAATATATATCAAAAATTACAACCTTACCTAACTATCATAATCCCAACGAATAATTGCAACATAACAAAGTTTTTAACCAAACATTACATAAAAATAGAAAAGTTTTATCCAAACATAAAACATAAAAATAAATTCTTTGAATAAAATATCATAGTAAAGTGGATAGTTTACTGATTTTAACAAGCAGTAAATCAATAAATCAGTAAATCAAAACCAATAACCCCTTCATTCACCTCCCCAACCACCCTTCCATGATCTATTGATCTATGATCAATTGATCCGTCATATTTTCGAGTAACATTTTGGATAAACATAACAAAAAAATAGTTCTTTTTATATGAAAAGACAACGAATATATGATAACGTACAAAGTTTTACATCAATAAAGCTAACATGTCATAGCCTGAATTAAGAATATAGTATACAACGACAAACCTTGCATACCTTACGTACGAATAAACAGCCACCATTAACAAAGTTCCATACTTAATTACAGTAAAGTTATTAACATTGCATACAGAACGTAACCTATTCACACTTTTTCAAACGTATCTGTAACATATCATTGTTATTTTTACCTTAACATAGTAATATTTAACAAACATTTATCATAACCTTACCTAATTATCATACAAACCAACGAATATATGCTAAGGTAGCAAAGTTTTCACATCAATAAAGCTAACATATCGTAACCTGAACTTAACAATGAAACATGTACAAGACGACAAACCTAACATACCTCACGTTTGAATAATCTGCTAACATTCACAAAGTTTCCTACTTATCAAAGGTAAAGTAGCTAATAGGACATACAAAAACTTAATGTATCAACACTTTTCCAACATGTCAGCAGTATTATCTAGCAAAATCCCTTAACAAATTGACCAATCTATCAAAGATACCAGCATCTTGAACTACGAATTGATACTACCTTCATCAAAGTGTCACTCATATCAAATATACATCATTTTGAACTATGATTAGACATTAGCAAAATCTCCTTCAGAGAAAACCTAACATTACTCAGCAAAAACTTAACCTAAGCCACGTTTCTAACACACTGCATCAACATTCACAGCAATATCTTACGAAACTTATCATTTCTCTAACAAATCAGTGTTAATTTCACATTGTCATAGTAATATTTAACAACTACCTTCATCAAAGTGTCACTCATATCAAATATAACATCATTTTGAACTATGATTAGAATTAGAAAATTCTGGGGCAAACCTATCATTCTTCAGCAAAAACTTAACCTAAGCCCAGACGTTCTAACACATCATCTACCAGTTTAAACGACAGCAATAATCGTTACGAAAACTTATCATTTCTCTAACAAATT
>JABUQX010065001.1:32500-48858 GCA_015478945.1 Trachelipus rathkii
TCCATCTGAAATTCATCACCTACTTACCCTTATGCCGACAACTCCATCCTTCATTATTGTTTTTTTTTTTTGAAAGTAGTCTCAGAAAACTGCTAATAACTACTGCTAGGAGAGTAGCCTTGGAGCGAATAACATCCTATCTTTCTTGTGTTTCTAATTGAAGCTGCAAAATTTAATTACCTTCAACGCCCCAAAACTCACTTCCTTCATCTTTCTCCTCATTATAGCCCTCTTCACAGCAATGACAACTTCTTTGAAAGTACACAACTCAGACCTTCGTCTGTCAATCATAATATTGGTGTTTCTTTTTCTGGCGATGTTTCTGGGAAGGATCACTTAAAATCTCCTGCTAAGAAAGCTTCTTCTGGGTATTTTGGGACATTTTGGGATTTTCTTTACATAACCCCTGCTGCTTGCATGCTCTTTAAAAGTACGTCCTTCACTCAAGTCGGAGTATGCCTCTGATATTTGGAGTGATTCCACTCACGCCGCTCTTCCGCTCTCGCTGAATCTTTCCAATCTTTTTCTTTCCCTCAAATAGTATTGCGTCACTATCTTTATATTATCGGTATTACAACTGACACTACTTTTCCGGACTATCTTGTCGCATACACTATTCCAACAATATTCATTATTGCATTTGTAAATAAGTAGGTTTAGCATTTATTATTGCATTACTTTTTTAAATATTTTATTAAATTTCATATTTTCTTTTAACTTTAAGGTTAAATAATAATAATACTACAATATTATTAGTTATTAATGGAGGAAAAATGAAAATATTCTAAGAACATCATAGTATTGAAAATTTTAAATAAACCTAAGTTTACGGAAAATTAAAAGTTGTTAAATGTGTATTAACAAAAGATGTTGTAATCAGAGATAATAATTTCAATGACACTGAAATTTATTTAAAAATAGTAATATTTGTGAGTTTCAGTGTATTTTGGAACCATGACATGTTTTCTATTGCCAAGATGTTTGAAACAAAAATAATAAAATTTTTATTTTATTTATTTTATGATCTTTGTTATTATATTCTACATTTCTTTTAATTTTGTTAGAATTTTAATGAACCTATATATATATATTATAATATATATATATATATATATATAATATAATATATAATATATATAAGATACTATATATATATAGAGAGAGAGAGAGAGAGAGAGAGAGAGAGAGAGAGAGAGAAAGAAGGAGAGAAAGTAGTCCTCTCGAAGCTTTGAAATTATCTCCCATTTTTCATCGCGTTAATCTAAGGCTCAATAGTTAGCCCCCTCTAGCATTCTTTTCCACATTCTCCCTACATTGGAGTAGGTTCTCCCTTATCATACACACAGATCAGAAAATACAATTGTAATTACAGACAATACTTTCATATCCCTGTGTGTGATGGAGAATAAATTTCCGTGTTGTAGTTGGCGAAAAAGGTACAATGGTAGTTGGGTTGGGGGGACTCACTGCCACCTATCTTTTCTATAGGAATGCTTACTCATGCCTTATATCTTATATCTTTTTGCGAAACTGCATTAATCGTTTGGGTGCATGGAATGTTAGGGAAATAAATGACGAGGATAAAAGGAGATAGGTGATAGTTATTTTTAAAAGGAGGAATATTATACACTCTTGGCCTATTTCACTAGTCCCATGTTGCTACTGACGGCGATTCTTTGACTACTGACGGCGATTAGTGGAGAGAATTTCAGAGTTGTTTCAGTATGAGTGACATGTGACACGAAGCCATGTGGAATTTTTTTTTGTGTGAGTACTAGAATTCTAATGGTTAAATTTAAGTTTGAGAAAGTCAAATTAAGTGTGGTTGTAACAAAAGGATCATCTGAATGTGATATTAAGGAGAGTAGGACATTCAGTAATAATAGGAATGAGGTTGTCAACGGGGTGAGTAGGGGCTTAAGATTGATTGTGTACAGTGACTTGAATGGTTGGATAGGTGATCGAAAAAGGGAAGTTATAGCTAGTGCCTTTGGGTATGCGAGAGAACAATGAGAATGGTGGGAATGTTAACTAATATTCTGTGAGGAGAGTTAAATGATGGTGCAAGGAATACATTTTACACGAGTCACAAGAGCTATTTCATATAAGTAAATAACTTGGATTAATGTAGGTAGAAGTGATATATGAAGTTAAAAGGATGATCTGGATTTTGTATTAAGTAGAAGATGTATGAAAATATGATGATGGATGTTAAAATCAGTGAGGGGGTTAGGGATGGAATATCAGATCATTGGTGTTGTTTATGCAACATTAAAATGATGGGAGCATTAGATAGAATAGAGAAGAAAGAGAGATGGGGTAGAAAAGGGAAGAGATTAAAAGTTGAATATTATAAGTGAGCAAGATTTAAAAAGGAATGTAATGTGAGTGCACTTGAAAATAAATTAGTTGAATGTGAACTACATGAAATGAAAAAATCTGGACGAAAAAATGAAGGATTCTTTGTTAAAGAGCGCATGAGAAGTATGTATGGGTATGCTAAAAGTAGGAGAAGAATGTCAATTATGTGAGTGGGTGGTATGAGGAGGTGATCAAGCTTGTTTACGATAAAAAATATGTGTGGTTGAAATGTACAAAGTAAACAATGAGGTTTTGAAGGGTGTATGGAAATATATATATCAGCGAGGAAAATCAAAGACTAAAAGCTGAAATAAGTAGGAGGAATATGGGTAAATGAAAACAGTCTTGAGAAGATGAATGAATGGAAACTTAGAAAAGAGAATAGGAAGCTCTTCTGGAATAAAGTATGAAAGGTTTAGAAAGAGAGTAAAGGAAATCTTCATAGAATAATTCATAGGGAATGTTACTATTCGTTCCTGATGAAATAGGTGCTAGAAGATAATTGAGGGAACAACTTTGAAAATCTGCATAAACTACTAGTAGTTAAAAAGAGTATATTGAATTGTTTGTAAGTTTAATGGTGTAAGATGAAGTAGAATTCTTAATGGGAATAGGATAATTTAATAAAGGGATGAGACAAATAGGTAGAAGTGAGAAAATATGTTAAAAAGATGGTAAATATCAGCACATGCATAGATGGAATTAATGGTGGAATGAATCAGCATTGAAAGAGCAATTTTTGGGATAGAATGGTATTGAGTATGTAATAACAAAAGTTTTTATTAGAGAGAGTAATAGATCTGAAGGATTGACGAGAGCAAGTAACAGTATCCTCAATATAAGGGTAAGGGAGATAATAGGGAATGTAGGAACTATATGGCTGGATTTTGGTTGAAAGAATGCGTCAAAGTGACCGAGGGGCTGATTGGCGAATAACAAGGTGCATATTAAAAGTGGTAGAGATGGTGTAGAGAATCAAATCTTCATATTGAAACAAATTATGAGATAATGAGAGAGAAGAAGAAATAAATTGTATTTATTCCTTAATGGCTTAGCACAGCAGGCGTATGACAGGATTAAAAGGAGCTCTATGGAAGGTGTTAGTGATATATGTTGTTGGTGGTAGATTTTGAATGGATCAAAAGTATGTATAACACAGAGATAGTGTAACACGTGTAGTAATAATAACAAATGGAGTTGAGAGGTAATGGTTTAATATTAAAAGTGAAGTGAGGCAGGGATGTGCTATTCTCATTCAACTATTATAATTTGTATGGATGGGGTGATGAAAAAATTAGAGGTAGAGGTGTAAGGAAAGGTGTTTAATTGTTGGAGAATGGAAGACGTGCCCAGCTTATTGTTACGCTAATTATTTGTTTTGTGTCGAATCTGAAGAAGCTTTTGGAGTTGTGATTGGTAGAGGAGGTTATGGCGAGGTTGTGTAAAAGTAAGAGGTTAGATAGGAGATATGAATAAGAGTAGGTAATGGAAAGTGGGTGAAGAAAAAGTCCGAGGAGTACGCAATCATTGCTGGATGGTGAACATTGGAACAAATTTCTGAAGTTTTAAATATTTTAGAATATCATGTTGGCATGAAAAAGGGGAATGAATAATACTGAGCGTAGTAAGAAGGTGTGAGCGGTAAAGAAGGTGACTGATGCAATTAAATCTTTGGTGAATGCAAGGGAACAAAGTCCTGAGAGTGTGCCAGGGTTTTGTATGAGTTTATGTTATTACCGGTGTTAATGTATAGTACTGAAATTATGGTCTGGAATAAGAGGTATACAGTGTTTCTTTCAGACAATTTTCTCCGGGGGGGCTTTACAGAGATTCGGGGGGTCACATAAGTATAACATAATTTACATAAAAATAAAGGATAATGATATCACTTGTCAGCTAAACTTAGTCTTATTAGATACTGTCTTACTGAAATAGTAAATATCCGAAATATAACAAAATCTTTACTTGCAAAAATATTGTACCAATCTATTTGTGAAATTTATTGGGAAGTTAGATAAATAAATAACAAATAAGAGTACGAAAACAATTATTATGAGAGAAATATTAATATTAAATTATAAATATGAGTATATGATACAAATGTAAAAATAAGGAAATAGATCTTTGGTAAAAACAAATTATATATATTTATATATAATATAATATATGATAATTATTATATATATATATAATATATATATATATTTATATATTATATTAATATATATATTATAAATATATATAATAAATTTATAATATATAATATAATATAATTAGGGGTCCTCTCATACTGAATTAGGTGGGAGGAGGCTGAATCATTCAGCATTCACTCCATCTGATCTGGAGCAACTAATTAAAGACCACACGCATTCCGGATCGTTCCTAAACCAATTCCTTGAACACACTTGATTCTAAATGTTTCACCACTAGTACCTTCTCTCTCTTAAGATACACCAACTTATCGCTCCAATCGGTAAATCTAGACCACACCTTATATCTCTTAATTTTTAATACTTTCTCTCCCAACAGCTCAATCCTGCCCTACTCGTTTTTTTTCTGGCACTTTGATCGGGCCGATTGGGATGCCTTGCGTTGCTTCTACGCTATAACTATAATTTGATTGACTGCTTTGGTCTCTGGTGACGCTTCGACTCTCTGCCGCAAAGGTGGGAACTGTTATCGTTGATGGGATGAGCAGGTTTCATTCCTTCTTCGACTAAATCTTTCTCTCTTCTCATAATCCTGGTTTCGATTTCGTGCTTATTCTCGCCTGGACCTTCAAAGGCTAGAGACAGTGCGTTCGGGAGTGGAAAAATTCTGTTCTTTCTCCATCACTCTTGCTAATTTTCATTCTGCTAGACAATCGTTGCAAGGGATACTCTTTGGGTACGAGCAAAGCGAGGCTTTCAATCAAAAGAAGTGCGCTAACCTCCTTGAGGTCTCCTAATTAGACAAATCTTTTGGCCTCTGCCAAAAAATCTCTAACAACTTCTGTAAATTGTCTTTCTCCTTCTTTTTCGCGCTCTGAATGGTAAGTTGCCCAATTCTCCAACTGAAAAGCCAATCTCTTCGGGCCGCCCGCCCGCCCCAAGATCCTCACTATTTATCCTAACTAACTCAAACCCTGGACGAATTCTGGCAATTTCTCAATACCTCCTATCTTCCTCCTCTCCAGGATGTCCTATCCTTTGCCTTGTGATTTACATTCGATCGGGTGCATGGGCCTCTGAAAATCTATGAACGTTAGGAAAGGCGGGTGGCCCTGATGGCATTCCCTACCCCCGAGTTTTGGAGGAAGGTGGCTTCCGAGCTGGCCCCTCCTCTGTTTCAACTATATTCTCTATGTCATAATACTAGCACTTTCCTCAGTGTTGATAGCACGCACATGTCCAACCGATTCAAAAAAAGACAGCCGCTTGATCCTTCTAACTATCGCCGCTAAGTAGCTCTCCCTTGGTTGTTCTACTCTAAGATCTTTGAAAACCCTTCTCAACTCTCATTTCTTAGATCATCTTAGATCATCATACACTTCTTTCCGATCGCCAGTATGGCTTTCGGGGCTCGAGGTCTACTGGGCGATATATCTTTTCCTATCTTAACTGATTTATGGTTTTCAGCCCTTAGGAACTACGGGTAGACTTGCGTGGTGGCGCTTGACATATACTAAGCATTTGACCGGGTATGGCAGACGTCACTGCTCTCCAAGCTCCCTCCTTTGGGTTTCATACTTCTTCTCTTTTGCTTACTTATGTCTAGTTTTTCTCTCAAATCGCTCAATGTCGTCTGTTGTTGATGGGGCAGACTTCTTCATATCTTTTTCTGTATATTGTGGTGTTCCTCAGGGGTTCTGTCTTTATCTCCTACTTTATTCTTAACTTTTCATATAAACGATCTTTCTCATCCTTGCACATTAACTCTATTACTTCGTGGTGCCGATGAGTTCGACCCTTCATTCCTTCAACTCATTTCAAATTCTGCTCCCTCTTTTACTTCTAGAATTGCTTCTTGCGCCTTTAATCTTTCCGATTCTATCTCGCTGATCTGGAAAGGATTTCCGGGTGGGGTCGTCTCGACTTTTTAAAATTTAAATTCTTTTAAAAACTCAACTTCTACAAAATCTCCCTCTCTAAAACCCTTCCCACTTTTCTATTCTTTCGACGGTTCTCTCGTCTCTCCTGTATACAATATAAACATCACTTGGCCTTAACAATAAGCAAAAAATAGTCTTGGAAACCTCACATCACAAAGGTTACTAGGGCGGGCCTCAAAGAACTGGATTCTGTTTAGACTGCGAGACTGTTTGCTTCAGCTATCAAGGGCTTCATCCGACCTTGTATGGAGTACTGCCTCTCATATCTGGGGGGGGCTCTCTCTTCATCCCGGTTTTGGAACAGGGTCGGTCAAATGGCTCATAAAGACTTAATAAACTGTTCGCGTACTTTCCAACTTCACTTGACCCTCTATCTTGCGGCGCGATATTTGGTGCTTTATTCTCTTTTCTAATAGGTACAGCAGCGGCAGGTGCTCGAGGGAACTTGTCACTTCAAACGCGTACCTCCATCTTTTACGACGTTCCTCGTTAAGCACCAAGGGGGCTGTGTCTGCCGCCCATGAGTTTTGTGTGGATATTGACAACCCAGACTAGTTTGCTGCGGTACTTTCCTTCTTTCCGAGCCACTTCTGCTTCTGTGGAATTCTCTCCTCTCGTGTTTCTGCTTGAATTATAATCTCTCCGCACTATCAAAGCCAGAGTCTGTGCCATCTCGTTAATTGGTTAGAGTTGTGTAACTTCTGGAGGCAATGCAACACCCCCTCCTTGAATAGGGCTTCGCCCCTGAGTGGTGGTGACATATACTGTAAAAATATATATATAATATATATATATATAATATATAATGTAATACTACTATATATATATTATAATATATGAATATATATATAATATAATATAGTATATATACTAAATATAATATATATATATAATATTATATATATTATATATATTTATATATAATTATATATATATATATTACTATATATATACATTTTCATAGGCCGTATCCCCGACGTTTGTACTTAGTAAGTTAGGGGTATTAAAGAATAAGTTTAAAGGAATCGTATACAACGAGGTGTTTTCTTCGTCGCATACAAGTCTACAGTTTTTTTAGAAAATCCTCAGATTGGAGAATTCTCAGACCAATCGATGGCTTGTCATCATCACAAATGCATAAGGTTTCTGGCAGCAATTTACTATTTCATGCTTACTTAGTATTCGGTTCATAGTACTGACCGATCCTTTTAAACCGAAGGCTATCGTTTACAGGAAACAAGATATAGGATTAATTCAACAGAGTTTTTTTACTGTAAATCGCAATATCCCTCATTCCGCTTACCACTTATAATTTTCGACAAATGGGCTTTTTTATCATCGCATTTTAAATAATTTCGCTTATCGAGCATAGGAATTGATAATAAATAAATGAAGGAGTTTCAAGGTCAGTCCTAGTACATCTTCCCCACACCATTAACAGGATCTTGTCACAAAAATTTTCTAATTTCAATATCCGGTAAATTTATTTGTTAATGACTTGAGTGAAACGTCTCAAAGCGACTGGCAAATATCATTATATCAATTGATTTGTCGTGAATGCTTTTCTTCAATTTTTCGATTAGACAAACAATCGCAGTATATGTTATCATCCCTTTAAATGCATTTTCTTATCTTCATCAGCAATAGGCGCACTTATCAGATACAAACTACCTCCATTAATTTCACACCGAACGTTTTTTTGAAAGTCACTATTGACGTCTCCAAACTGATTTGCAATATTTTTGCAGTTGCAATTTTGTTCCGTTAAATTAGGGATGACTTATTATATATTATACTATATAATATTATATATAATATAATATATATATATATAATATATATATATATATATATATAATATATAATAGATATATATATAACTATATAATATATATATATAATATTATAATATATATTAAATATTATAAATAATATTATTAAATATACTATATAATATATAGTATATATTATAATATATATATATATATATATATATATATATATTATATATATATATAGATAATCAATATAATGATATATATAATGAGATCATGAGAAAAATAAACACTAAAATAAATATAATTTACTAAGCCACTCTTAACTAATAGAACCTTTTCCGAAAGAAATTTCTCTAGCAATACCGCATTTTCTCAGAAAGATCAGATTAAACAACTTTTGCATTTTTAATATGGACCATAAATCTTCATGTTTTCCATGCATCTGGTTGATTTTATTATGTTATCGCTAGATAAATATAGATTTAAACATACTTTATGTTTAATTTGCTTTATATTGTAATTTTACGGCATAAAATTTAATTTAGTGCTCGATTTTCTCCGGGGGGCACTCGACTGTCTCCGGGGGGGCAAAGCCCCCCCGGAGGTATGCCTGAAAGAAACACTGGAGGTGTGTATAGATCTAGGGTGTAATCTGGACAGATAAATAAATCTTAGGTGCTAGAAAATTGGTAAACTGAGGTTGGAACACGGTGTTAAGAGAATGTGTGTAGTGTGAAAATGGCTTCAAATGAGATATAAAAATAAGAGTGTATTATTAAGATGGTATGGAGAAGATAGGTGATGGTTGGCTGGTTTTAAAGCGGATGTATAAGTGGCGAGTGTGCTGGCAATCGATCGGCTGGGAGACCGAACAATAGTGAAATGTGTCAGTAAGAGAATGTCTGAAGAGAAAGGAAATATAGAGTTTGGGACGAGTGAGGTAAAAATGCATATGTAATGAGTGAATGGCGGGGTTTGTAAGGGTGTATGGTTATTGGCGTGGCTCAGGTATTGAACCCTATATTGATGGGATACATCAGTGGGGGAGCCCGTTGGGATGTTCTGAAGCATTAGAATACATTTTTGGCTGTGACGGCCTCACCTGATTAATAGAATCTTTGTTAGAAAAAAAAGTTTACGAATCAAAATAACGATCAAAAAAATTAACTAATTCTTTATATCAGTCCGTTACTTTCCAAGCCACCGGGAAAGGAAGTGAATGGAATAAGAAAGCATAAGTATATAATTAATATATTATATATATATATATATCATATATATATATATATATATTATATAAGTAATATATATATAAATATATATATATATATATTTTATATATATATATATATATATATTTATATATATATATATATATTATAATATATTATATATTATATATATATATATATATATATAGTATATTATATATATATTATATATTTATTTTATCATATTTATTAATATATATATATATATATATTATATATATAATAGTAATATATATAATATATATAATATTATATATATATATATATTTTATATAATATTAAATATTATATACTATTATATATATATATATATATATATATATATATATATATATAAATATATATATATATATATATATATATAATATAATATAATAATAATACATAATAATATATATATATACTATATATTATAATATATAATAGTATATAGTATATATATATTATATATTTATTAAATCAAGTATTTATATATATATAATATATATAACTATTATATTATAATTATTAATATATATATATTATATATAAATAAATAGTTATATATAAAATTATATATATATTATATAACTATATATATATATATAATATATATATATATATATTTAAAGAAAAATTTTAACACTTTAAAATAAATAAGGAATATCTTTAAGAAAAAATAACTATATACGAGATAAAGTTTACGTTTCTGGACTTATATCCTTGGTCCCTCATCAGAACTAAAAATTTTTTAACAAATTATTAATAACACAAAATATAAAAAAAATATTGAAAATACAAAATAAAAATTAAAATATAAAATTCAAGCAAAACTTTTTGCGTCACATTCTAAATCCTTTTTTATCAAGTATCCAAATATATTAATATTTCAAAAGTAAGTCCTTAATATGATATGATATATAAATTTTTTTGTGATTGGATCAAAATTGATAAATCCTTCTGAAATGTTAAAATTAACTTTTTAAGTAGAAAATGAAATATAGGACTCAATCAATTGATTAAAGTTTTTATCTTTGGAACAAAACAAAAAATTCTGGCACCAATTATCCAATTAATAACATGATCTTCTTGTGATAAATGTCTAAAGACAGCACTACTTTCATTGCTCTCTGACTTCACCGCATATGTTTGGTCAATTCTCGTTTTTAAGGTATTTAAGGTTTCTCCAAAATATAAATCATTTCACATTATAACAATGAATGTTGTAAACACCTCCATAGGCTTCTCGTTTTGTAGTAATTATTAGTAAATTAAAGATTTTTGTAAAAGTGTAATCAGGAAACTGAAAATTAATAATATATAAATAAATGTATATAAATTTAAATTCAAGAAGTTGGGGTGAAAAATGAATAACTTTAACATTTTCCATGACAAAAGGAGAGCATTCTTAGTCCTAGAAAATTAGAGTAGGCATGTTTATATTTACGTTTAATTAAAATAAGGGGATATGCCAGTTTCTGAAAAGTTTGAAAAATAAAGTCAGTTTCTTGTTGAAGAAATTGTGGATCACAATAAGGAAAGCTCTTAGAAACAATATATAGCCTAATATTGTTTTATATATAAATGGGGGGTGAAAAGAAAAATAATGGAGAAGTAATAGTAATTTATATCAGATCATATTAAGGACTTACTTTTGAAACAATTAATATTTTTGGATACTTGATAAAAAAGGATTAAGAATGTGACGCCACTCTGTCTTTTTCCTTGAATTTATATTTTAATTTTTTATTTGAAAAATTAAGCATCCGCATCCGCATCCGCATCCGCGGATATTAAAAATTTGACAATCAGATACATCATTAGTAATAATATATATAATTAATATATATTATATTATATAATAATATATAATATATATTATATTATATATATATAAAGTAATATATATATATATATTATATAATTATATATATATAGATTAGTATATAATAATATATATATGTATAATATATATATAATATATATAATATATAAATTATTTTATATATAATAATATATTATATTATATATTATTAATATATATATATATATATAATATATCATATATATATAATAATATATAAATATAATAATTATAATAATATATATATATTTTAAACAATTATTATAATTAGATAAAAATATAAAATATGTTATATATATATATATATAGAATATATTATTATAATATATAATAATATATATTAATATATATTATATCTATACTATATATATATATAATTATATATATAATATTAATATATATAATATATATATAATATTATATAATTATAATATATATATATGAGAACCTGGAGCTTTTACTTGACTGAAAGAAATTTTTCATCGGAAACGTTTACACCCTTGATATTATACTGCTTTAAAAAAATAGAATTTAATTTAATTAGGATAAATATAAACAACAACATTGTTTATAATAAAGTTCCTTTAATGTTTAATATAGAAAAAACATTATTATTATATATATTATATATAATATATAATAATATATATATATATATATATAAATATATATATATATATATATTATATATCTATATATAATATATATATATATATATATATAAAATATATATATATATATATATTATATATATATAATTATTAATATATAATTTCAGCCATCTAGAAGAGCACAATCCAAATGTATTGGATCGAAAACAGGAAATGTGGAAAGGAATCCATTGCTGGAATGACTGGCAATTTTAAGTGCGGAAAATATAAAAAAAAAAAAAAAAAAAAAAAAAAAAAAAAAAAAAAAAAAAAAATTCTTAAAAACTACAATAGCCACAGGGAAAAGAAATACACATTTTTGGAATCCTGGTAAAATTTTAGTTAAGAAAATGTAAAAAAAAAAAAAAAATTATTGTTAATAATTATTACAGTAATATGAGTAGAAAGCCTATTTAGAAACACTTATTTTAATACGTTAACTCATTAAAATAAATAGACTTTCTAGCAAATTTTGCTTTTTTTTTTAAACCTAAAGAATACCCCAAGGGTATACCGCACCGACAGGCAGGCGACAGTCGGGGTCTCTCGGCTTCCGGGGAACTACGGGGTAGGACTAATTCCCCCCTCCGGGGAGGGTCTCCCGGTAACCCCGCCTACTTGAGAGTATTTGGAGTGTCGCGGAGGGTCCTCCGCCCCTCCCCTAACGGGGTATGGAAAAACGTCCCCCCCTGTGTTCCCCGTCTAGGCCCTTTTTTATTTCGTCACGACATTTTATTTTTATGAAAGAATTTATGCATTCAGACAAGTTATTTTTTAAATTTTTTAATGTTTTACATGCTAGAATAGATATAGATATAGGATATATATATTAATTAAATATATATAATATATATAATCATAATAATATATAATATACTAATATATAGAGATATATATTATATATATATATATATCATATATAGTATATATATTATAATTTATAATAATATATATTATATATATATATATATATATTATATATTATATTATTAATATATATATATATATATATATATAATATATAATATAATAATATATATATATATATTATATAGTATATATATATATATAGTATAGTATAGGGGGGGTGTATTAATAGAATATAGAATATTAATATAATAATAATATTATATAATATATAATATAATATATACTAATATTAAATATATAATATATATATAATATATAGGTATATGTATAATATACAAATATATATTATATTATTATATATATATATAATAATATATATATATATATATAATATATATAATACTATATATAATAATAATATAATATATATATATATATATCATATATATATATATAATATTATATATATAATATATAGTATATATATATTATATATATATATATATATAATATATAATATAAAAGGAGCCCACAAATCCATACTCAAAAACTACAAAATAGCTACATGAAAGGAAATACATTTGTTGGAATCCTGGCAAAATTTTACCGAGGAAACCTGTTAAAAAATAATAAAAAAAAAAAAAAAAAAAAAAAATCAAATCTCGAAAACTAACAATAGCTACAGGGAAAAGAATACATTTTTTGAATCCTTGTAAAATTTTAGTTAGGAAAATAGTAAAAAAAAAAAAAAAAAAAATTTAAAACATAAAATTGGCTATTTTTTTTGGGGGAGCTGGGACATAGTATTATATAATATATATATTATATAATATATATATATTATATATATATATATATATATAATATATATATAAATTATATATATATATTATAAATATATATAATATATATTATATATATATATATATATATATACTTATTTGTAAAGGTATTACAATCGGCAATGTTAAGGGGGCTCGAGCCGACGGGGGAACACAGTTGGGGACGTTTTCCTATACCCCGTAGGGGAGGGGCGGTTAGGAACCCCCGCGAACACCCAAATACTCAAAAGCGGGGGTTCCGCGAGACCCTCGCCCGAAGGGGGGAATTAGTCTTAACCCCCCACGCCGTAGTTGTTCCCGAAGGCCGAGAGCCCCGCACTGCCCTGCCACTCCGGTGCGCGTATACCTTTACGGGGGTATTCCCCCTTTAGGTTAAAAAAGCAAAATTTAATAGAGAGTAAAAGTCTATTTATTTTTAACGAGTCAACCAATAAAAGGTCTCTAATAGGCTTTCTAACCTAATTAATTTATCATAATTATAACTATAATTTTAGTTTTATTGTTTTTATTTACATTCTCCTAACTAAAATTTTACCAGGATTGGCCAAAATGTATTCCTTTTCTCCTGTAGCTATTGTATGTTTTTGAGAATATTTTTTTTTCGCACAAAAATTAGACCAGCATTCCAGCAGCAATGTATTCCTTTTCCCGGTAGCTGTTGTAAGTTTTTGAGATATTTATTGTGGCTCTTCTAGAGGCTGAGCATAATATCTATATATAATATAATATATAATATATATATAAATATATATATATATATTAATATATATATATATATATATATATAATATATATATATATATATATATATATAGTATATATTATATATTATACAATATATATAATATATACTATATATAATATATATATATATATATATATATATACTACGCGAATTGTTTGGAAGACAATTTCAAGGTCAAGGAATCTTCTTTAAACAGTATATTAACAATGTATATCTGATTTAAAACAATTTAATTCTTAAACTACTATTTAATTATTATTCATAAGCGTATTCCTTTTCTTCTCTCAATAAATTTCAAAAAGATTGTTTTTTCACTTAAAATTGTAACTTTTATATTCGTAACTATCAAATAAATTGAAGATATTATATTTCGTAAGAATAAAACAATAATTTTTAATTTAGGTTCAGCTGATTTTTGTTCGAATGCATTCATTTGTCAGAAAAAAATAAATGTCGTTGATGAGACAGTAAAAGGTCCTATATATATAAAAATAAATATATATAATATATAATATATAATATATATATATAATAAAAATAATATATAATATATTATATATATATATAATATATTATATTAATATTATATTATATATATAATATATAAATATATATATACATATATTATATATAAATATATAATTATATATAATAATATATATTATTATATATATAAATATGTATGCCTCTAGAAGAGCCACATCCATATCTTCAAATAATAACAGCTACCGGGAAAAGGAATACATTGCTTGGAATGCTGGCATATATTTTAGTTGCGGGTATATATATATAAATAAAAAAAAAAAAAAAAAAAAAAAAAAAAAAAAAAAATAAAAAAATTCAAAAACTTACAAATAGCTACATGGAAATAAATAACATTTTTTGATATATGGTAAAATTTTAGTTATAAAATAATGTAAAGAAAAAAAAAAAATATTATAATGCCTCAATAATTATTAACAGTAATAAGAGTAGAAAAGCCTATCTTCAAATATAACACTTTGTTATAAGCGTTACTGCAATTCATTAAATAAATATAGACTTTCTAGTAAATTTGATTTTTTATTTTTTAAACTTAAAAATACCCCAAGGTATACCGCACCGATGGGCAGAGTCCGGGGTCCCTCGCTATCCGAGGAACTACGGGGTAAAGGCTAATTCCACCCCTCCGGGAGGTCTCCGGAACCCCCGCTCCATTGGTTATTTGGGTGTCGCGGGGTTCCTTCCGCTCCTCCCCTACGGGGTATTGAAACGTCCGCCCCTGTGTTTCCCCGTCGGGGTCTCGAGCCACCTATATTGCCTTGTAATACCTTTACAATAATTATATATATTATATATATATAAATATATATATATTATAATATATAATAATATATATATAAATATTATTATATATATATATATATTATATATATACTATATATATATATATATATATATATATATACCTACTATATATATATTTTCCAATACCCCCCTCCAAAAAAAATAGGCAATTTCTAATGTATCCTTTTTTTTTTTTTTTTTTTTTTTTTTTTTTTTTTTTTTTTTACATTTTGTTAATTAAAATTTTACAAGGTTTCAAAAAATGTATTCCTTTCCCTCCTGTACGCTATTGGTAGTTTTTTTTTTTTTTTCTAGCAGTTTCCTCGTTAATAATTTTGAAATGGTCAAAAATGTTCCCAATAATTGACTATGTTCAAAACTTTACATAAAAAAAAATTTTAATAAAGATATAAGAAAAGTTAAACAAAAACATTAAATTAAAATCAAGAATGAACATAAGAGTAGACACATCTAACAAATTAAATAAAAAAAAAGCAATTTTTTAAAAATAAATAATATATGAAATGTTTTGTCTTCCTTTTCTTTTCTTTTTTCTTTTCTTTTATTATTTATAAATTCCGT